>JARBWK010000002.1:24777011-25003267 GCA_030556195.1 Anolis apletophallus
TGCTTCCCCCGGGAACTGTTTATAACAGCTTCATGACATCCATAGTTAACTGGAAGCAAGTTTCACTCAGGGTGAAATTTCACAAAGGTCTGGAGAACAAGCTCTATGAGGAGCGGCTTGAAGAGGTGGGCGTGTTTAGCCTGAAGAAGAGAAGGCTGAGAGAAGACATGATAGCCATATATAAATATGTGAGAAGAAGCCATATATATGTTTTGTTCATTGAAACAGGCCCAGGTTTCACACTGAGTGTATAAATACAGTTAAAAACATATTAACTATATGTATTACTGTGTTAGAGTGTCATTTTGGGTCATTTTGGTTGATGGTGTGCCCCAGGATTTTGTAAATGTAAAGAATGTGCTGCGGCTCAAAAAAAGGTTGAAAAACACTGCTATAATGTATTAATTTCATTTGAACTCTATTTCTTCAGCAAAATTACACTCTAACACAGTAATACATATAGTTAATATGTTTTTAACTGTATTTATACACTCAGTGTGAAACCTGGGCCTGTTTCAATGAACAAAACATATATGTGGCGGCTTCTCACATATTCAGCATCTATTCATAGTACTACTGGATTGGGGGGAGGGGGGGACACAACAACTGGGAGACCTATAAGCTAAGTTTATGCCATGTAACCCCAACTATGCACAGTCAGGATTGCCATGGAAACGCACCTTTATTGTCAGTATAAATAAACTCTGTGGCCGAATTGTTTCTGGGTGAAGTTTTGGATGGGGAAGGAATCCCGCAGGAGGAGGACCTATGGAAAGTCTGGCCTCACCTCCTCCTTTGCTTCCTTCTTCGAAGCGGGGAGGGGGGCATGTTCGGAGCAGAGGGAGAATTCTGCACGTTTCGAGGTTTTGTTTTGGTTTTTTTTTTGTTGGGATGGAGGCGGTCACGAGACGTTTCATCATCATCACGATTGTTGTGATGGGCTCTTGACAAGTTCTGTTTGTTTATTATTTTTCCTCTCCTCCTCCTTCTCCAAGGCTTCTTTCTCCAAGAAAGGGCTGCTCTGGGAATGTGAACGGAATGTCCCAGCAAGGGTGCCTTGGCCAGCCAAACGGAGAAGGAGGGGGGGAAGGCTCAGCCGTTTGGGAGGCAGCCAGGGAGTTGCGGTAAGAAAGAGGCTGCTCTCTCTCGCTTCCCGGAGCTGGAAAGGAGGAGGAGGAGGGTTGCAGCAGGGAAAGCCCTGGGCAGGGAGCGAGGCCAAGGCGGGGGCCAGCCTTCCTTCAGCCAGGCTCCCTGGCATTGTTTGTTTACAACAACAACAGCGGCAGCGACCCGGCGGCGCAGTTTCTAGGCAGAGGCGGCGCTTGGCTCCTTTCCTTTCCCTCGCCTCCCCGCCTTTCCTGCGGCTTGAGCTCATCGGCCCGATGCGGGCTCAAAGGGAGCCCGGCCGGCGGCTATTTCGAGGATTCCCCGTCACACAGCCACCAGGGACACGAGCCTCTCCGGATTGGATCTCCAGAGCCGCCCGCTGGGGATTGAAGCAAGGGGTTGCATGGCCATCTGTCCGGAGGGCTTTGATTGTGTATTCCTGCACAACAGGATGGCGTTGGGCTGGATGGCCACCTAAATACAGGCAGTCCTCGAGTTACAAACACCCGACTTACAGACTTTGGGGAAATGGAAATCTCCATAACCCTTTTGGGAAAAGGCATTCAGAACAATCCAGGAATCTCCCCGAGAAGAGATTAAAAACTCGCTTGAGTCAACCTTTTAATGGTAAATAATAACAATATATAATAATTTATATAAATAATCAATATATATATACAGTATATATAAATAATTAATAATATTAATAATTAATAAAATATTATTAATAATAAATTAATTAATTAAATATGAATAAAGTCAACCCTTTAATGGTAAATAAGAATATATAATAATTTATATAAATAAGCAATATATACTGTATATATATACATAATTAATAATATTAATAATTAATAAAATATGAATAATTATTAATTAATTAAATATGAAGAAAGTCAACCTTTTAGTGGTAAATAATAACAATATATAATATTTATATAAATAATCAATATATATAGAGTATATATAAATAATTAATAATATGAATAATTAATAAAATATGAATATTGATTAATTAATTAATAAAATATGAATAAAGTCAACCCTTTAATGGTAAATAAGAATATATAATAATTTATATAAATAATCAATACATATACTAATAATTAATAATATATGAATAATTATTAATTAATAAAATATGAATAAAGTCAACCTTTTAATGGTAAATAACAATATATAATAATTTATATAATCAATATATATATTAATAATTAATAATATTAATAATTAATAACATATGAATAATAATTAATTAATAAAATATGAATACTTATTAATTAATTAACAATCTATATATAATTAATATATAATATACATAATTTATATAAATTATATAAAAATAGATTTTTGTCATTTTGGGAGTTGTAGTTGCTGGGATTTATAGTTAACCTACAAAGAGCATTCTGAACTCCACCAATGATGGAATTGAACCAAATGTGGCACACAGGACTCTCATGACCAACATGGGCATTGAGGGGCATTGGCCTTGATTTTGGGAGTTGTAGTTCACCTACATCCAGAGATCACTGTGGACTCAAATAATGATGGATCTGGACCAAACTTGGCACGAATACTCCATATGCCCAAATATGAACACAAATGGAGTTTGGGGAAGATAGACCTTGACATTTGGGAGTGGTAGTTACTGGGATTTATAGTTCACCTACAATCGAAGAGCATTCTGAACCCCACCAACGACAGAATTGGTGCAAACTTCCCACACCATGACCCTCCCTTCTGAGGCCCAACCAATGTGTGATTTGGGAACTTTTCGAAAGGCTTGCAAAACTTTCCTTTTCCAGCAAAGCTTTTGAACTGTAATGGTATGTTTTACATTGAAACTGTTTTAAATTGTATTCCTATTCTGTAAACTGCCCTGAGCCTCTGGGAATGGTGGTGTATAAGTTGAATAAATAAATAAATGAATAAATAAATAAATAAATAAATAAATTCAAATAGAGGGTGTATCTACACTGTAGAATTAATGCATTTTGACATCATTTTAATGCTATGGAATCTTGGGAGTTGTAGTTTGGCAGCAGTTAATAATGTCTTCATTCCTCCAAAATTCCTTCACCCAGGTTTAGCTGCTCCTTCAGAGAATGAAGAAAAAGTAGCCCTTAGGTCAGTGCTGTGACCTAGGGGTCAGTTCTACCCTTCTAGGCAACAGCTATCTGAAAAGCAAAGTCAAAAAATATTACTTAGTCGTGGGGTTTTCTCCCTCAGGCGCAAAATAGTTTGACAGGCCTTTGGCATGTTGACTCAAGCATGAAGGGAAATGTTTATTGCCTTAAATATCCAAATGCCTTGAAGGCCTGTCTTTTGACTGGTTTCAACACCATGTTAAAAATTAAATATCTTATGTGGGTAGTTTTGTTTCCTTCACACCATTAAAATGTAAGTCAAGCACTGAAAGGGTTAAATGGATGCAATGACTCAGCAAAAGCTGCAGTTCTATATAAGCAGGTGTGCCTGTAGCTTAGTCAGCATCTGTGGTAGTTTGCCTCTGTGGGAGAAAGGTCTCAGTCTGTGAGATATTTATTATTATTAGTATTATTATCATTATCAAACTTTATTTATACCACCATCTCCCCTCAGGGACTCGGGGCAGCTAACACGAGGCCAAGCCCAACAATTACAATAAACACAATAAAATACAAACAGCAGGTAACAGCTCAAATAAAATACAATAATAAAAGAAGAAAAAATAACACAGTAGGATAAAAACACTGGGTAGAAGGTAAGATGAAAAATTAAAACTAAAAATTAAAAACAATTGAACAAAGTGGGCTGGGCTGGGCTGGGCTGGGCCAGATGTAAGGCTTTAAAAAAAGGACATTGGGTGAGATAGGAAAATAAAGTAGTTTATCTGGTGGGAGATACGAATGGGACAAGCTATGGGGTTTAATTTACCCGCTAGGCTAGGGGATGAGATAAAGTAGGCCTTAGTCTGAGAGAGAAGCCTGTATGAGAGGAAAGCCTTGGTTAATGGAAGGCCTCGTGTGTGAAGCTCCAGTGTGAAGGTTGAACTTTGTTTGTGTCATGGAAACCTTGTTTTTGTAAATAGTGCAACTATATTATTTTGCTATAAGCCTCCTAAGGAAGATATAACATTGGTCTGTGTGTTTTTGTTCTTTTTATCATTTTGGGCTACTGGTGCGGGGTCACCCTGCTGCTGATAAGTCACTCTGTTGTCAGGGCCGTACCCAGGATTTTGATTCGTGGGGGGTGAGTCTGGGTGAGAGAGGGTCTACCCTAGCAAACCTTTTGTATTGTTATCCCAATACTCCCATGCATATGGGATCATGCATATGAATATTTATTTATTTATTTGTCACGTTTCTATACCGCCCCTCTCAGCCCGAAGGCGACTCGGAACAGTTTACACAGGCAGTCTCTGCCCTCAATACAACACAGCAACAAGGCAACCCCCCCCTAAAACCATGTAATAACAAATTAACAATTAAAAACATACAATTGCAGTCTCAGCGTCATGTTGAAATCAGTTTCCATCGCATCGTCGTCATTCCATATATCTAATTAAGCCTTATATTTCATCAGGAAATGCCTGCTCAAATAGCCAGGTCTTGACTTTCTTGCGAAATGTCAGGAGGGAGGGGGCCGATCTGATGTCTCTAGGGAGAGTGTTCCAAAGCCGAGGAGCCACCACTGAAAAGGTCCTGTCTCTCGTCCCCGACAGTCGCGCCTGCGAAGAAGGCGGGACCGAGAGCAGGGCCTCTCCAGATGATCTTAAACATCTCGATGGTTTATAGGAAGAGATGCATTCGGACAGGTAAGTTGGACCCGAACCGTTTAAAGGCTAAAGCCAGCACTTTGAATTGTGCCCGGTAGCAAACTGGCAGCCAGTGGAGCTGGCACAACAGAGGAGTTGTACGCTCTCTGAATGCCGCTCCTGTTATCAACCTGGCTGCTGTCCGTTGGACTAGTTGCAGCTTCCGAACAGTCTTCAAAGGCAACCCCATGTAGAGAGTGTTGCAGTAATCTATACGTTGCAGTAATGAATACACATAACAGTTTAAATAATGTACCAGTAAGGCCTTCTTGCGGACCACCCTGAGAATTTTGGGGGGGGGGGGCTTCACTATCTTAGTCATGTGACCAGCATGACTGCATTGACCGCTGTTACCTTCCTGCCAGAGCGGTACCTATTGATCTACTCACATTTGCATATTTTCAAAGTTCTAGGTTGGCAGAAGCTGGAGCTAACAGTGGGAACTCACCCTGCGCCCTGGTTTCAAACTGCCAATCTTTAGGTTAGCAAGTTGAGCAGCTCAGTGGTTTAACTTGCTACGCCACCAGGTGGGCCCTTATATTGAAGAAATGTATATTTAATTAAAAGTATATTTTGAAATAAAAAATATATGTGGATCTCATGCTTTGCACCAATTTGTATTACAAATTTTCTTCAAAGCAGCAAATGCAGGAAGGATAGCAACAAGTAAAGCTTGGGCAAGGATTCAATTAGGCTTCTACAACAATCTAGTTACCGTAGTCACTTACCTAATTAATTCATGGGGATAATGGTTGATAAGGTTACAAATTTGACAAAGTTTCAACACAATGTTTTCCAAACCTTTCATTGCTAAATGTATGTATACTTTTGTATCATCATCATTTGGACACAAGATAAAATTAAGTTACCGGGCAAGTAATCTTGGTGCAAGCCTTACACTATTCCTCAGCTCCTTGTGCTTTGCTGGTTTCTGTAAACTATCCAGGCAAATCTCTACATATAGGAAGTCTCCACATCTTTAATGGAATATTTTGATTCCAAATGTTTAATGGAACATTTGGATTCCAACTTTCAATCAAAGGCATATCAAGGCAATATACTTTCATTTCCCTTTCATTTGTATACACATTTCTTTATCAATCTGATTACGCTGAGAGAGCGATCCCAAGTCACCCGGCAAGTTTTACTGACTGTCTAGAGATTGAGTTTTTGGAGGATGGGAATTTATTTAAATCTTTAAATCAAATTTTAAATCAGCAATGATGGAATCTGGTATTTTCATTAACAGAAATTTCTTAACAGCGTTTTTGTAAGATGTCAAATTGGAAAATATCAGGAGCTGCACCTATATGATATATATATATATATATAGCCTGAATATGCACACCATGGGAATGTGGTTGCCTTCAGTGCCATGTACAAACTCTGATACCACATCAGTGCCCATCACACAAAAGAAGACTTTTCAAGTGCTTATCAACATGCAACAACCACGATAGCAAAGCTGAGTCATAACAACAAACCATAACGATTCACCTGGTTAAGTCAGCTCTCACCATTGTTGTCTACCCAGCCAAGCCTATGCTTTAAGCTTCTCCATTCCTGTGGAAAGAACACACCACAACAGTTTCTGTACTGATTTTCATATGACAGTCGGACCATTTCAGAAGGGGTTGGCTTCAGTTCTGGTTGCCAAATACAGTGGGAGACCTACATGGATCTAGAAACCAGACAAGGATTATAGATAATGCATACCAGGTGTCAGGCAAGAGTAGGAGCAGAGGGGGCAACCTTAAAGTCCCTCCCCATGATATTCATAAGTTTTTTAAATCGTGTCAGAAGCTACTTGAGAAACTACAAGTCACTTCTGGTGTGAGAGAATTGGCCATCTGCAGAGATGTTGTCCAGGGGACGCCATCCTGTGTTACCATCCTGTGGGAGGCTTCTCTCATGTCCCCGCATGAGAAGCTGGAGCTGACAGAAGGGAGCTCAACCCGTCTCACAGATTTGAACAGCCAACCTTCACCCATTGCGCCACTGCAGCTTCCTATTCATAAGTTAATGGTATGCCAACAACTGGAATTACATAACCCTTATTAGTATATTCCCCCCCCCCCCCCATTTTCCAGTGCTGTGTGTTTTGCTCAGAATGGAAGTACTTCTGAGTTTATAATCGGCCTATATGCTTTCAAAAACAGAGGATCAAACTTTTCTAACTTTCTTAGTCCCAGGATTCCAAGGGGATAACATAAAACACAAGTGGCCAACTTATGGTCCTGCAGATGTCGATGGACTGACTCCCATCAAACTTAGCCAGCATGATGGGAAGTTGAAAACTGACAACATCTGGAGGGCAACACATTTCCCACTTTAAAAAAACATCATGTTATCTGTACCTAATTTAAAAACCTGCAGATGCCCATCTCATTCTATCTCAACTTCTTGAAATATCAATATGTGTTTTGTAACCTCTTGGTGAAAAAAATTGAAAGAGTGCATACATTCATTGGGAGCATAACAAATATCTTACATGGCTTCAAGGAGCACAAAATTTCCCTGTTGCAATAGCTCCATTATTATATTTATTTATGTTTATGTATGCCTGCCAGCTCATTTTACATGTAGTCCAGCAGTAGAGGGAAAATGTGCCCCTGTAATTCTTGAATCTCCAGCTACACGGTGTCCTACCCAGAGTCCAGAAAAGATGGATTTATTTACCATTTTTTCATGAAGACAGGAGAGGGTTTGCAAAGTAGAAGGGATTTGTGTCCGTCTTTCTTTTTCCTCACCTTTGACATAGTTATAGATATGCTGTGCAGGAATTATTTGGCTAAAGTATGTGTATATGAGAAAGATGCCCAAAACAACTTCAGAGGCAGAAAAGGAGCTCCAACCACTGCCTTTTATGTCTCAGACAGGAACCTTTTTTTGATTATGATCATGATCTTGGCAGTTGCAGAAATGCTGTGTTTGCTGCTATGTGGTCAAGTCAATTTGATAAAAGCTCATTTTTGCAGGAAATGAAATAGAAAGCCACTGAAAAATCTTCACCACCGCATCTGAAACCAGTTTCAATAAGGCTACAGATTACATACTTTGCAGCCCAGAGTGGAAGATCCCTAAAGCCTAACATTTGGTTTTTGCAGAACAATACAGAAATATGACATGGTATAAAGAATAATTAAAAGTAAAAGGGAGAGTGGAATGTATAGCTGATACTCTAAGGAGTAATACCTTGCACCGGGAGAGATTATAAGAAACTTGCTTATGTCTAAAAATGACAATTGACCAGCAATTAAAGTTTTCTGCCCACTCCAGTCAGCTCTTTGCCAGTTTACTTCATCCTTGCCACTGCAACTTGGAATAGGCAGGACATTTTTATATTATTTGGCATTGAGGGTGGGGGGACTTGCCCGTCCACATCAGAGACCTTGAGATATATTGATGCACAGTATATCTATTGATACTTCAGATAATATATGCAGTTGGCAAGCTCTTCTTGCCAACTGCATATAGAAATGCATGCATGCATATTATATACTATGCCTTAAGTTCTTCTGGTCAAAGGCTGGAATATAGGACTCTTCCATACAAATAATTGTATTGCGTCACCTGCATTTTGTTCATCCACAGGAGCAAAGCAGGATGTGGGCAGTCAAAATGCATATAAACACACTTCCTGCTCATAACAGGTGGAAAAAGGGGAAGTGTGTGTGTGTGCATATGCTCGTACAGGTGATTCCTTCTATTTTCTGGGCCTCAAAGTCTGGTATATCCATCATGATGTTTACATGAGCCCAGTAATACAACATATGAAACGGGGTGCTATATTATTCAGCACCAAGGTACGTGTGGTAAAACAAAATCAGAGTGTGGACAAGATGCTAAAAGTCATTCCCGGGGAAGAACAAACATTTAGGGAAGGCTGTAGCAATTTTCCTGTTTCCTGGGAAGCACAAGACTCTCATCTCCCTCTGCTGAGTTGATTGAAGTGCAAACATCTTTTGTACTTTTGCTTCCAACTTGTAGCATCTAAAATAAGATGAGGACAAAGAGAGAAAGTGGGAGGAGAGAAAAACTGGGATATTATAAAAAATACTCGAAAAAGTGGGAAGACATTGGATTATTTAGGACTGACCCTGAGAAATCAGGACAATTGGTGGATATAGGGAGGGGGCATACCAGAGTAAAAATTGCCCCCTTTCAGTTGTCCACCCTTTAACTTTACACTCACATGTCCCTTCACTCTGTCTCCATACAATACTTATAATGTGTACAACAGTTTGCATACAATAATGAACACATCTTGGGTACTTGTGGTCTGCTTTACATTGCCAGCCCATTTGCTCTCCATCCACCAAATGAGATTTTAGTGAAGTGTTGGTGTAGGTTTTTTCGGGCTATATGTGCTCTCCTCCTCTGAACCATTTCCTATGATTATTTTATGGCAATTGGCCACCATGTTCTGCAAGCCAGCACCCTATGTGCAGTGAGCCCTCTATGTCCCCTGTTGTTTGGTTACAGGATCCACATGGATACAAAAGCCTATGGTTGCTCAGTCTACACCCATTATATATAGTGCTGTAATACCTGAAGCCCTTTACTTAAAAATGTTGAAATAGAGATTTGTATTTTGAAATTTACATTTTTTTTCAAGTTATGGTTAGTTGAATCTACAGAGGGCCAGGGCCATAGCCAGGATTTTGATTCGGGGCTGAGTTTGGTTCAGGGGGGGCTGAGACTGGGTGGAAGAGGGTCTACCCTAGCAAACCTTTTGTATTGTTATCCCAATAACCACATTAATGTGGGATATAATGAGCATGGTGATCAGATCATGTTATGAATAAACATAACAGTTTAAATAATGTACCAGTAAGGCCTTTTCGCGGACCACCCTGAGAATTTCGGGGGGGGGGGCTGAAGCCCCCTTAGCCCCCGCCCCCCGGGCTACATGCCTGCAGAGGGCTAATTGTATGTTTCTATCATTTCTAACTATTTTCCTTTCATAAGTTATCTCAATCATATAGGAAATGGATTAGGGCTGTGTAACATAAATTCACAGGAAGCAGAGATATGCAATTACGGTATTTAAATGTACTAAAGTTGCAAACTTTAGCTGGCTGAAGGTGAACCCGTCGAAGACGGAGATCTTGTGGCCTGGTCGACCTGGGCGGGATGAGTGCCGGTTGCCTACCCTGGACGGCAAACGGCTTAGTCCATCGCCCGTTGTTAAGAGCTTGGGTGTCCATTTGGACCCCCTGCTGGCCATGGAGACCCAGGTCTCTGCGGCCAGCAGGGCGTCATTTTTCCACCTATGACAGGCTAGGCGACTGGCACCCTACCTTTCCAGGAACGACCTGGCCACGGTGATCCAAGCGACGGTCATCTCGAGATTAGACTACTGTAACGCCCTCTACGTTGGCCTTCCCTTGGCGACAGTTCGGAAACTCAAGCTAGTGCAGAATGCCGCCGCCGCTGCTGACGGAACGTCGGTAAGGGAGCACATCACGCCCATCCTGCGGCAACTGCACTGGCTGCCTATTGAGGACCGAATTGCCTTCAAGGTGTTGGTATTAACCTTTAAGGCTTTACACAGCCTAGGGCCTGCGTACTTGAGGGACCGCCTTGCCCCATACATTCCCCCGAGATCACTACGTTCTGAGGAGTCGAACTTGCTCCTGATTCCATCGGTCCGCGCCTGTCACCTGTCTGCCACCAGACAAAGGGCTTTCTCTGTGGCGGCTCCGGTACTCTGGAACTCTCTCCCGGACGACGTTCGAGCTGCCACGGAGCTCATTCCGTTTCGTAGGGCTTGTAAGACCGCCCTGTTTAGGCTGGCCTTCGGCTAGGCGAGTAAGCCGAATGTACTCATCTTCCTAACTAGCACCCTGGTTTCAGGGAATGCCATGGCATGTACGTAATTTTAATCCCGGGACCTATTGTATTCTGTTTTATTGTGTGTTTTTATGTTCATTTTATTGTACGGCGACATGGATGCTGCATGTCTGCCGAATTTTGTGCTGTTATCCGCCCCGAGCCTGCAGGGAGGAGCGGAATACCAGATGGCACAAATAAATAAATAAATAAATAAATAAACTGAAGCACATTTGTTTCAAGGGAAGTCACATTGAAACCAACAAACTAAGACAACTACCTTACAGGAACTGATCTTCCCTTATGTGAAAATCTTATCCGCACTAGCAAGTAATATTCTTCTGTTCCAGATACAGGAAATTACAGGAGTACTGTATTGTACTTTCTAAAACCACAAGAGCAACTTGAAGCACAATCCTGTAGGATTTAATAGTAAGCCCCAGCCCATTATCACACCCGAAGGTGTTCAGCATAATTAGCAGTGCTAGGATGTCACTTTAATACGTAGTACTGAGTGTTCTGAATGTGCCTGGAACCTGTTTGTTCTTAATGAATACAAGTCATTCAGTGTCACCACCATATGAAAGCCCAGGTCACCTCTTCCAGTTTGAAGCATATATACAATCGTATTACTATTTTAGTAGAAGACAATAGTTCTACATGGATCCAGTCTAACTACCGTAGAATACCTAGGTAACTCCAATATCAGCTTGGTCACAGCACTGGCTTTCTTTTACTCAAGCATGCCTCCTCAGGTTTCTTTAATCTAGATTCAGAGACAGGCAACTTGTGGCCCTCCAAATGTTGTCAGATTACAACTCTCACCCTTTCCCACCATTAACTATGTTTGGTAGGCCATGAAACCTCTGGAAGACTACATGTAAATACATGTAGGTACATGGAAATAGGAATGTGCCGCACAAAAACATTAATGGTGCTCGCTCAGGAAATTCCACGGCAAAGGCTCCCCACGATTTGAGTCCCATATTAATGCACATCTGTTGAGAGGACACCATTTGTATTATCTTCCTCAGTCACCACCCTCTTTGGTTGATTCTGCCTACACTCTTAGTTAGTCACTTCGGGTAATTTTCTTCTTAACACACTGCTTCACTTGCCATTATTCTCAGTGGCAAAGCCTGAAATAATTAATTTTTGGACTGTTGTACTCTCAGTAGGAAAGCCTGGTTGAGGTCTTTAAAATGAATGTTCAACTGTAACTTCTGTAGAATTCAGAAGAAAATGACTATTAGGGACAAACAACAAGGTTTAGATGGAGAAGATGACATTAAGACTGGAAAATTAGTCATGGCTTTATGAAGGAAACTTCCCAAATGTCCAACCAATTGGATCATTGGCTATACTAGCTGGGAGCTGCAGTCCAAAAACATTACTTTCCCAACTGTTATGAAAGCCAGCTAAGCAAACCTTTAGCATGTCACTTTGCTTCAATTCATTGCCATGACTGCAGAGGTGGTCCAGGACAGACTGAAGCAACTAAAATGGACCAGAAATGCCGTTCTTTTGCCATAACCCTTAAATAATCCAGGTTTGTTTTTCACAGAAGCACATATTTGGTTTGATCCTTGGGTGAATCACACCTGACTTCTCAGGTGTGATTGAGGGCATTATACTTTGCATATATGCTTGATAAAGTGTAAGGCAGTAGGAGCCCCCGGTGGCGCAATGGGTTAATGTGCCAGCAGGACTGAAGACCGACATGTTAGAGGTTAAAATCCGGGGAGAGCACAGATGAGCTCCCTCTGTCAGCTCCAGCTCCCCCATGCAGGGACATAAGAGAAGCCTCCCACAAGGATGGTAAAACATCAAAACATCCAGGTGTCCCCTGGGTAACATCCTTACAGATGACCCATTCTCTCACACCAGAAGTGACTTGCGGTTTCACAAATTACTCCTGACATGAAAAAAAAGTAAGAACTGGATTATAAGGGGTGTGTCCCGTCGATCCTGGGCTATCAATGTCTTATGAAAGGACAAGGATGTGGTCTATCTATCCTGGGGGATTGCTTTTTTTGCCTCCCTTTAAAGACTCAGGGCCCCAAGGACCAAACTAAACACTTTGGTTAACTCAAACACTTTATTGTCCAATACATGAGTTAACTTCACTCAGGCACTTTACTTAATTTTCCCAAAATAACAACTGGTGACATAGTCTCCAAAATGAGGTAGAAAAGTTCTTACTTTAAAGTTCCTTTTACTGTTTGGTCCACGAAGCTATTGCGGAAAAGCTCTCTAAGTCCTTTCTCTTCCAATGGCTTTGAGGTAAGAACACTCGCAGCCCCAATCAGATGGCCGAATTTGAAGTCACAAAGTCTTCCTCTTGAGCTCAGACGACTGGTTTGGAGGCACTTGGAACTCCCCAGAGTTACTCAGCCTTCCGATATGCTGAGCCTTCTGCTTGAATTCCAAGGAAATCAGACTGGTATTGAAGGATGGCCTGACCAAGGGTCTGGTCTGGCGAACCTTTAGACACGTCCTTACAGGAGGGGTCCTGGTAGTCTACAGCAGGGGTGCTCAGTATGGTGATCGGGATCACCAGGGTGATCTTCAGGCCTCATCCTGGTGATCTTCAGGCCCCTGACCAGGTTTTTTGCTATTGGTCCTCTTCACATGCCCCTGCACGCTGCAAAGAAGTCCTCCGTCATTGCTCCTCCCCGCTCCCTGCTCGCGCACCGTCTCCAAAAGCTCCAGAGTCCAAGAGGCAGAATGGGTCCCCTCTTTTGGATTTCTCCTCCTCCCTCCGTCCTTCTCCAGCCACTCAGAGTCGTAGGAGACCAAAAGGGGCGGGCCTGGATGATGCGATGTATGGCTGGCCCCGCGCGCATGCGCAGAAGCGCCCATTCTGCCTCTCTGACTTCTCGTGAGCTCTTGGAGGCAGCACGCATGCTGGCGGCGTGGAAATAAGAGCAACGACGGAGGAGAAGAAGGACTCTTTGGGGTCATTGCCTTACTGCATCTCAAAGGTCGGTCTTTTTACTTTGGGGTGGGTGCTTGATTGTTCTGTGGCATGTCTCTTTGTTTATTTTTAATGTTTAAAAATGGCCTTTTAGCTCCAAAGCCTCTCTGCTTGCTTTGTTCCTTGAGAAATATATGTTGCGGAATATGGAAATGTGGGAGAAATGGGGTGGGTGCTTGATTGTACTGTGGCATGTCTCTTTGTTTCCTTTTTATTTTTAAAAATGGCTTTTTAGCTCCAAAGCCTCTCTGCTTGTTTTGTTCCTTGAGAAATATACTGTATGTTTGGGAATATGGAAATGTGGGAGAAATGGGGTGGTTGGATGTATTTTTGCATGCCCCTTTGTTTACTTTGCTGCGTATTAAATGGCCTTGGAGGTCAACAGCCTCTTCTTACTTTCTGGCTGATAATATGTGTGGTAATATGGAAATGTGGGAGAAATGGGGTGGTTGGATGTATTTATGCATGCCCCTTTGTTTACCTTGCTGCGTATTAAATGGCCTTGCAGTTCAACAGCCTCTCTTCTTACTTTCTGGCTGATAATATGTGTGGTAATATGGCAATGTGGGAGAAATGGGGTGGTTGGATGTATTTATGCATGTCCCTTTGTTTACCTTGCTGAGTATTAAATTGCCTTGCAGTTCAACAGCCTCTCTTCTTACTTTCTGGCTGATAATATGTGTGGTAATATGGCAGTGTGGGAGAAATGGGGTGGTTGGATGCATTTTTATGCTCTGTTTTATATTGTTGTTATTAAATTGAAATGTTGATGTTTTATAACTTCATTTTATGTCAACTGCCCCGAGCCTGCTGGAAGGAGCGGTACATAAAAATGAATAATAAATATAAATAAATAAATAAGAAAATAGTTATACGTTTTACATTTTTGGGTAGGTGATCTTTGGGACTTGGTTTTTTAATCAGTAGCTCCCATGCTGAAAAAGTGTGAGCACCCCTGGTCTACAGAATGTAAAAGTAGCTTGTTCCCAAGATCCCTGGAAAAAGGGGGTGGAACAAACTCAATTGGGCTCTGCTAATGATGATTGGCAGGTGCCAAGGACCAATCAGTTCAACTAAACCTCTTGCAAACTGTGCAAGCTGTAAAAACACACTTTAACAATGCAAACCTTTAGGAACTCAAGATTTTCTATGCAGGTGGCACTCACCACGCCGTCACAAGGGGAACAGGCTCAATCAAAAAGGCCACAGCCCTCAGTGTGCAAGATGTGAGCAGGGTTGCTGATGACATTCACATCACAGAATTATATTGCCACTTTAACTGCAATGGTTTCATCCTATGGGATCCTGGGATTGGACGTTTAGGGAAGCGTTTTTCAATTCTCAGTCAGGAGCTCAAGTGTTTCAACAAACTACAAACCACATTGGATGTATCAAAGCAATTAAAAAATTTTTTTTAAAAAAAACAGCACTATATTTACGTAGTGTGAATGGACCCAGTGTGCCTTAGAGGTTTCTCATTCACAGAGTCACCATAAAAGGATGTCAATCCGGTGGCAAATAGCAACAACAATATCAGTGTTTCTGTTTCTAATTCTGTGTCCTCTTCAGAATATGGAACAATAGCAATGTCCTAAAGATTGGAGAGAGGAGGGGCGTGAAGCCTATTTCATTCATTTTGAAATTCAGGATGAAAACAGCGATAATGACAGACATCTGTTGTAGCTCAAAAGAAACAGATTGGAATGCAAGATGCTGGCTGCTTGTTTTAGATAAGCTTACAAACAGCACCGGACAGCAAAATACTTGAATGTTATACAAAGCCAGAAGAAGCTATTTCGCACATGTTGTCCAGGAGAAAAACTATTTCACCGCAAGAATGAAGATTGCAATATGGCTAAAAGAGGTTGCTGGATGTCTTCCATGATGGGTTGTTTTTCTAAAATAGGTTAAACAGTAGAAAACACGCTTTTCATAAGGGTTGTGCTTTCAGGGTAAACCTTGACCTGTTTCATGTCTCGGCTTTCAGTGGGAGCCACAATCAGTTTTTTGGGAGCCTCTCGAAATTGGGAGGGCAGATATCTGTTTTCGCTCTGGGGTGCCAAAAGATCTGTTTTCTATTGACCCATTCTTGTATCCCAGGCTCCCTTCCGGTCATTTTAGGTATTTAAGCTATTTTACTCTAGAGCAGAGGTGCTCAGCTGCAGGCAGGCACGCACTTTAAGGAGGCTTCTTACCTGTTTCTAATCTAGAGGAGGCACTTCGCACGGGCGCTGGGCCTGCATGCCACATACACACACACTCAGGGCAAGGAGGCAAGTTCTGACTTTCTTACTCTAGAGAAGGTGCTCGGTTGCAGGCAGGCATGTGCACGCTGGGCCTCCATGCATGCACTTTCTCTTTCCAAGACAAGGAGGCATGGAGCACCACATGCTCCTGAAAGCAGAGGGGGAACTGATGATTGGCTCCCACTTGCTTTTGTGTCGAGCTGATTTTTGTAGGAGGGCCTTCCCGTTACGTGGTCCCGAAGTTAACAAAAGTAAGAAACAATGGAAAACGGGTTCCGCATACAACTCTATTTTTCAGGCCCAGTTATATGCAACTTTTCCATATTCTGTGTAAAATAAGGAATACTTTTCCATTCTAGTTCTCAAATATCCAGGAAATTACTTAATCAGCTCAAATATTGTAAAAACTTTAGCTCGGAATGTATATGTTATTATTTTGGTAAGATTGCTATTTCTCTGTTTCCCCTCCAATACATTAGAACTGGAACTGCAGCTGGATGCTTGAAATTTGGGAATGGCTATGATTAATACTTGGATAGAAGTTCAGCCAAAAATACCAGATGTTGCAGGCTAAATTTTAGAAGAAGGAACTGCCCAAACCATCTCTGAATATTCCTTTCCTAAGAAAAATCATGCAGGCAGCCATAAGTCGACAGGTGACGCTATAATTTTATCACACCACTCACCAATCTAAAGAAAGAGTGTCATAGTCTAGGACATTTTTAAAGAAATTGTTACTGAGTATCCATTCTTCCATTGAAAAGGTTTGTGATTGGGAACATCACTACATCCAACAATGACATTCAGATTGTATTGAAAGTGGGGGAGGGGGGGTCAGTGGGAAGTCAATAGAACAGCAGATACATTTACACATGACACAGGAAATACCTGTGAAAAAGAATAATTTTTAGAACTCTTATAGAAGCTTAGGCCCAATCCACACAGTTGAATAAAATACAACATTTTCTGCTTTGAACTAAAATATATGGCAGTGTGGATTCAGAGAACTCAGTTCAAAGCAGATATTGTGGGATTTTCTGCCTTGATATCCTGGGTTGTATGGCTGTGTGGCAAGGCCCTTAGAAAAATGGATTAGTAAATCCTACTAATCTTGGATGTCACTTTTTTTTATTTGCAGTAACTGGAAGAAGGCATTGCAACAGGGGTGGGTATATAAAACTGAATTAAAAAAAATAAAAGTGACATCCATGACAATTACCTGAAAATTAATGTGAAGACAGGTGGAGGAAGTTAATGCCTGAGAAGATCTCCTCATACAAACCTGCCAGAGTCTTAAAATTCACAGAGGAGGGCATTCTCTTGGTCCGTCATCAACATAGCCTTGTTTGGTGATGAAACAGGAGAGTATCAGTGTCTGCTCCTACTTTGGGGATTTCCTTCCATTGGAGGCAAGGCTGGTTCCCTCCTTAGTCTCTTTTTGGCAAAGACCTTTTTGTTAAGTAGGTTTTTAATATATAATTGCTTGCATACAAACTTATTAATGGTGTTTGTATGCTTTATATTTTACTTTTCTGGGATAGATTTGGCTTAAGGTCATTGCAAGTTGGAAATAAACTTGAAATACACAACAACAACAACAACAACAACAACTGCCTTTTAATAATTCTATACTGTCTTGATATGATGGTTTCTGATAATTTTAAAAATATTATCCCTAGGTTTTAGTTTTGTTCTTTTTTGTAAGTCACCTTGGGCCCACTCTAGGAGAATGGTAAAATATAAACAAACTAAATGTACAAATAATGGCAGATTGTGTTAAAAAAAACATTTAAAAGCTTAAACAGACATAATAGTTGTACTGAGTATGTATTGTTCGTAATGAAGAATACTTGAACAAATGAATGAATTCATCCTGACAATGATGGAGAACAGGCAGTGCACCAAGGCTGCCAAAAAGGATACACTGCAACTCGCTCTCCCATTTGCCAACACAGATTATAAAAATATGTTAATGTAATATTAAGATTAAAAACATATTTTCATTTTGCAAATTCAAAGAACCAATCATGGCACTGTACCTTTTAAGCTATGACAATATTTAACAGCTCTAAAATTAACATGAAGCACCTAACTTAATAAGCAGGTGAACTTTAAAGCATCAAAATATTCTGAGGCTTTGATGCTTTTATGGAGCTGTTGATGGCTTTTTTTATATTTCCTGCCATAAATAGCAGACTTTTAAATTGTGGGTGCTGGCTTTTAAGATAAGGATTAGCTACGTCTACATTTTCTGTGGATTGGAAGCTGAAGGTTCCTGTTATTTATCATAAGCAAATATTTCTTGATAAGATTCTTTATGACATGCTATCAAGTACAGTCTCTTAAAGCTTTGACTTCTTTATTTCCAGTAGAACATATGTCAGCCTTCCATTCAGTTGTCACTATTGTGTGTGTGTGTGTATGAATGTATGTATATGTGTACACACGCGCACACACACACTTGCCTCATCCAAAAATAATGCAGCACTGAACACTGGATGTTTAGATTGCTGGGAAAAGAACTAACTTTAGACTGCTAAATCCAGAAAAAAATGAAATAGCATCCTTCCTTTCACTACAAAATCAGTGCCTGAGTGGTCCATACTAGTGCAAGGACAACATTTAGAATTTCCAGGTTTATGTGTTTCTCCAAAAAGGGAATCATAGATTCACTGCATGTGACAACTCTTTTGTGGCACACATGCAGTATGTGAGGTTCCATGATCCGTCTTTGGTCCCACTTCGTGAAAATGGTGGTATGCATAGCTACTTGGAACTAACGGCCCTTCCATACAGCCATATAACCCAGAATATCAAGGCAAAACATCCCTCAGTATCTGCCTTGAACTGGGTTATCTGAGTCTACACTGCCATATATTCCAGTTCGAAGCAGAAAATGTGGGATTTTATTCAGCTGTGTGGAAGGTGCCAAAGTCTATCCACTACAGCAGGGCTGTCCAACTGGCGACCCGGGCGCCGTATACGGCCCCCCAGCCCCTTCCCTACGACCCCCTAAGCTTTTTAATAAAAAATAAGAATTGAAAAATAAAATAAAAATTTTTTTTTAAAAAAACTACTTCCGGGTTTGGAGCAAGTATCACGAGAATACGCAATCCACGTGGGATTTTGCTGTCTACGCGAGATCACGCCGGCGTTGACAGCGAAATCCCGTGTGGATTGCATATTCTCGCGATACTCTTCAGCTACTCTACTACTGGATCGCTGAGGCCCACAGACGTGATTAGGACCTTCTTCGACTCAGTCGGTCGTCGCCTCTCTCGTCGTCCGGGTACTCCTGGATCCTGTGCGTTTGGAAAAGGTAGGCCGAAGCAGGGGGCTCCTCATTCCCTCCCCCCAAAAAATACGGGGGAGGGGAGGATGTAATTAAATATATTTAATATTAAATAAAAATAAGGGGAGAGGGAGGATGGAATTAAATATATTTAATATTAAATAAAAATAAGGGGAGAGGGGAGGATGGAATTAAATATATTTAATATTAAATAAAAATAAGGGGAGAGGGGAGGATGGAATTAAATATATTTAATATTAAATTAAAATAAGGGGAGAGGGTGCCGAGGGAGGGGGCGGGGCGGAGCCGGGGGCGGGGGCGGAGCCGGGGCAGACCCTACGGCCCCCCAGGTCATCAGTGACCGGAATTCAGGCCCCTGGGCCGGTAGAAGTTGGACAGCCCTGCACTACAGGAAAACATACTTCTGAACTGCCCTGCATAAGATGGTGTTTTGCATTTATTTCTTTTACATTAATTCAAAATCATTTCAAATAGAATGAGGGTGGACAATGTACAGTCCTGATGCTACAGATGGTCCTCTAAAGCTGTTTTGTGGCCCTTGCCCTTTTTAGACTGCTTGAACATCCCTTTTTGAGGTCAAAAAAGGGAACTGCCTCTCTTGAAACATTCAAGAGCACAAATTATTATTTTTTAAACGGT
Source organism: Anolis apletophallus (assembly GCA_030556195.1). Classification (NCBI taxonomy): domain Eukaryota; kingdom Metazoa; phylum Chordata; class Lepidosauria; order Squamata; family Anolidae; genus Anolis; species Anolis apletophallus. The sequence continues at coordinate 24,796,925 of JARBWK010000002.1, forward strand.
GAGGACTCTCTACATTATTTCAAGAAACATATTGATTTCAAGGCATCAAATAGCAGTGTGTTACAATACCCCTGCTATGTCTATCATGTGTGTAAAGATGTCTTCTTTTTTAAGGAAAAAATAGATTCATCAGTCAGCTCGAAATGTACCTATCACTTTTACTGCTACTAATACTCTATGGTTTCTTTAAATATTTTAAAATTGGTGCAGAATCTCATTTTATTTTATTTTTTGTAGTCAAACAAACTACAACTAGCTCTGTTTTCATTTATGATCTTCTAAATTAAGGATCTTGATTATCCAACCACAGTTGCGAGACACTTTGTGAGATTTCCATCCCATATGAGTACACTTAGACCTGAATTATCTTGTTTAGTTTTAATAAGACTAGACCCACTGGACTATTTTGGAATAAATAACCAGGATGAATGCCATTGATTCAGTGGATCCACTTAGTAAGGAGGACTGAGTAGTATTTATTCGACACAGTAAATCGCAAAAAAAAAAAACCGGATGCTCTGACAAATTGGTGAACATGCTGTGGCTCCTCCATGATGACAACTGTCTTGGACAGCAATGGCTCCCAAAGTGACATATTTAAGGTGGACTCAGGTGTCAAACAGGGGTGTATTATTGCCCCAACCTTATTTTCCATCTTCATCGCTATGATACTTCAGTTTGTGGATGGGAAGCTTTCTACCACAGTGGAAATCATCTATCAGACAGATGGCAAGCTATTTAACTTCAGCAGACTGAAAGCCAAAACCAAGGTCCCTAAAACATATGTTATAGATCTCCAATATGCTGATGATAATGTGGTCTGTGCTCATTCAGAAGACTTACAAGCTTCTCTAAATGTCTTTGCAAATGCATACAAAAAGCATTTATACCATTGAAGCAGAGAGTGTTTGAGGACCAGGACCTCCGCAGGGAGACCAACGTGCTTGTTTATAAAGTTATTGTCCTCCCAAATCCTGCTATATGCCTGCGAAACGTGGACTGTCTACAGACGTCACATGCAACTCCTGGAATGATTTTATCAGTGTTGCCTTTGAAAGATCCTGCAAATCTCTTGGGAAGACAGGTGGACAAATGTCAGCATGCTGGAAAAAGCAAAGACCACTAGCGTTGAAGCGATGCTCCTATGCTATCAACTCCACTGGACTGGCCATGTTGTCCAAATGCCTGATCACTGTCCCTCAAAACAGTTACTATACTCCCAACTCAATAATGGAAAACAGAATGTTGGTGGACAGGAAAAGAGATTTAAAGATGAGCTTAAAGCCAACCATAAAAACTGTGGCATAGACACCAAGAAGTGGAAAGCCCTGGCCTTTGAGTGCTCTAACTGGAGGTCAGCTGTGACCAGCAGTGCTGCAGAATCCAAAGAGGCAACAGAAGGAGGGCGAAAGAGGAAGGCGCATTAAGCTAACCCTGACTGGGACTGCCTTCCACCTGGAAACCAATGTCCTCACTGTGGAAGAACATGCAGATAAAGAATAGGGCTCCACAGTCACCTATGGACACGTTGCCAAGACCCTACGCTTGGAACCAGGATTTTGATTGGGGGCTGAGTTTGGTTCGGGGGGGGGCTGAGACTGGGTGAAAGAGTGTCTACCCTAGCAAACCTTTTGTATTGTTATCCCAATAACCCCATGAATGTGGGATATACTGAGCATGGTGATCAGATCATGATATGAATAAACATAAGTTTAAATAATGTACCAGTAAGGCCTTCTCGAGGCCCACCCTGAGAATCGGGGGGGGACTGAAGCCCCCTTAGCCCCCCCCTGGCTACATGCCTGGCTTGGAAAGTCATCATGCTCAGACGAGTGATTGCCTAAGTAAGTAAAGTAAAGTTAGGTAGGGGGACTGAATAGTTTTTATGGCTTTAGAAATTTCCTGAGATACATTATTTTATATGTTTAATAATGTTTAATGTTTTATCACAGGAGGGTCAATGTTGATGTTTTGTCCAATTTTTTATCGACAGCTTTGCATTGTTGCCAACACTCTGAACTGCCCTGAGTCCCCTTCTGGGTTAAGAAGAGCGGTATATAAATACCGCAAATAAATAAACTAATCTGCTTTCATAAAAATGGAATTTTTGGGAATGAGAACATTATGCAGCTGTTTTAAGTGAGGAAGGACATTTCATCAACTTGGAAGCAAAGAAAGCCGCTATTTAGTTCCTGTTAATATTGGCTTCAGCTTCAAAATTCATATGTGAATTGATAACTATTCCTTCTCCTCCTCAAAAAGTCCAACTCACACCAGCATTGTACACCATTTGACAAGGAAGTCACTGGGTTCTGTTCACATGCTATTAATCTGCATCTTGTTGGGTGTTCCCAATATTAAATTTCAGGGAAAGCCCAACCACATCTTCAAAGCAGCCCAGACTTGCATGTACAGAGGCATGCTAAACCTGCTCTGCAACTTACTGGCATTAATCCTGGGAAGACAATACTAATATCTTCCTTTCCAAGCAGACTTTAAGTGAATACTGTATTTTCCCCCATGGTAAAAGTAAGGGAGTGAGGGGAGCAATTTAGGACAGATAAAGGAAGTATTAATCCAGAGGTGAGCTACTTGTGCTCATCAGATGTTGCTGGACCTCAGCATCCATCAGTCCTAGCCAGCACAACCTATGATAGTCTATCTCTGCCACAAGCCGTTTTCAGCCAAGAGTATCTTATACTACATGAGTGTATTTTCCATAGGTACAGTATGTTTCCCTGAACTCCATTGACCCTTTCAAAGACACATGTAAGGACATATTTTCTCACCTACACAGGGGTACAAATGACCCACCCTTGCAAGCAAGAGAGGCATCCCAGTGCTTTCTCACGATTTTTAACGTCATTAAATATATACTCATGTGCTATAACACTGCCCATTCAAATCACTACTTTTGCAAGCATAAAGAGACTGCCATTTCATTATAAACTGGGTTTCCCTTGATTTTCAGTTCAAAAGTCTCACAAGAAAAATCAGTGTGTGGTGGCATGCAGTGGTGTCATTGTAACTCTGAGAGCCAACTCTTATTTCCCCAAATGGGGTCAAAGTTGAGTTGGAGCTCTGTGGTATGCATATGTGTCTGCACATAAGTCAACCTTTTGGAATCAGAGGAGGAAAGTACACAGTAGCTGGAAAACATCAAACAGTGGCAGCAGGCATGGTAAGCAATGATAATGTGCATGGGCATCTGGCAAGTCAGGAAGACCACATCCGGATGTGATTCTTCCCTACTCCAGAAGCTCAATCAACTGCAGGATTAATTTTAAAATACTAAGGCTGGCATTCTGGTGTTCACATTTGTCTGTTTTTAGATGAGATACAAAGAAATGTTATATGGCTGTTTAGATGTCACATTGAGGATGGGACAAAGCTGCTTGCTGCTGCTACAGACACTAGGGCACAGAGCAACAGATTCAAACTGCAGGAAAAGTGATCCCTCCTAAACATTAGGAAGAACATTCTGAGCTGCTCAACAGTGAAAAATGCTGCCTCGGAGAGTGTGTTGTCTCCTTCTCTGGAAGTTTTTAAGCAGAGGATGAACAGCTATCTATTGGGAGTGCCTTGATTGTGTGTTCCTACATAGCAGGACTGGATGGCCCTTGTGGTCTCTTCTATGATTCTGAGATGAGACCTTTGGCTTCTTCATCATGTGAATTTCCTTCTTCCCAGTCCCAATGGAAGATAGCAAAAGGTTCCTTTTCCAGGTTTGACTGCTGCTCCGGCAGGAAAAGAGATGGCAGGGCATTGCAAAGGAGGAGTGACACCTCCTGTAAGATCTTGACCATGTCTTCGGCAGGCTGGGAGTCAAACACTGAAGAGGACAAGTTTTGGAAGCATGAACACATACATCAAGAAGGAACCAAAGAGATTGTTGTCCCTCGTTTGCCAGCCCAAATACACAAAGCGATATATGAGAAGAATTATATATACTGCATACAACACTACCAAATACATCTTATAAGACACACAACCCAAATGTGTAGATTTTACGCGGCATTCCATATGTGACAATTGTATGCATTAATTATGATAGGGCAGCATACCAGAAGTTCAACTTAAAGATAAGCTGTCTGGATCATTGTGCAACGGCTGAGTAGCAATTACCTCTTTATTGTGTAAAAGGAGATTTGTCTAGAAAGAAAGTCAATCAAGGATAGGTAGGTGCCCAACCCTGGGTCAGGCAGGAAACAGATATGCTGCCTACAGTTTGTGCTCCACCTGCACAGCATCAAGGAACAGAATGTGCAGTAAAACTAACCTACCCTTGGAAAGTAGCATTTGTCCTACTAGGATAAAGTACTATTTACACATAGTACGTGTCAGATTTCAAAATTATTAATGTCATCAGACAGAGGAAGTAGTAATATACAGCTGCTTTCAGAAGGAAGTACCAACCAAGCACAACTAGAGGAAGAACGGGTGCAGAGGAGAAAGACCGCAAGACTGAAAGTTAAAACTTCTGATCAAATCTGAGTACAGGGTATTCTTTTCAACAGATAATAAACTGCTGTTAATGTAAATATCCTGGCACACTGACACATAATGCTATCAGATGTGTAGCGGTACAAAAGTATTCAGTGCTTCAGGTGTGCATATACAAGTCATATAAATAGTGCATGTAATCTACATATGCATATACATGGCAGACATCGTAAGACAAAACTAATATAGTCAGCTCCCCATAAATGCTGGGGTTAGGGTCAAAAGATACCAATGAAAGTGAAAAACAGGAAATAAAATAGAAAATGTCTCTGAGAATCTATTATTAATTACTATTTCTAAGAAGATTCTTTAGAAGTGTTCTCTGTAGGAATCTCTGGCACCTCCAGTATGACTCTATGGTCAGCATCCGCCAGAAATAGCACTGGAAGTCTGAGAGATTCCTCAATAATAATAATAATAATCATCATCATCATCATTATTTATACCCCACCACCATCTCCTCAATGGGGACTTCGGGCGGCTCACATGAGGCCAAGCCCAATAACACAATACAATAGATAAAATCGAAACGCAAACAATAACATAACAAATTACATAAGGCATAAAGATACAACAAACAATATAAAATTAAAATTAAATCATTCATAGCAGAGTAAAATGAGCAGGCCGCATGTACAGAATGAAATACTAAGGCTAAAAACTAAAAACACTAAAAACACGAGGTGAGATAGGGGTGGAGCAGATTTATTTGTGAGGGAGAAACTCTTCAGGAATAGGATCAAGAGGAGTCTTCGCACAGGAGAGGAGGAGTACTCTAAGAACAAATGTTGAGGGGGTCACAGCAATATCAAAATGTATGGTTAACAACAAATCTGTCACTAAGCAAATCCGCAGAAATCAGACCCAGAAATCAATGTTACCGTATTAATATCGTGGCACATCCTAACCTTTTCATAGATTGCAACAGTGGAAATTCCATATGTAGATTGTTGTATCTGAGTATATCACTCTGTTATTCACTACATGTATATTTTATGTAGTCTGAAGATGTACACTTGGCAATAGAATGGCCATACTCTCCATTTCCATACAGTGAAAATCCAGCATCCGTAATCATCTGATATGACCATCTCATTTCCTGCTAATTCCCACAGACTGTGTTGCCTCCAGCAACCATGTGCTGTCATTTATGAAATACTTCTTCTTATTGTTGTTGTTTATTTAAACCCAGCTTTATCCAGTTAGGAATTATCCAGTTAGGAATTATTTAGAGAATTTATTAAGATGTGGAATGCAAAAATTGTAATTAAGACTGATATTTCAAATGTAATTTCTGTAGTTTGTTGTATAAAATTGTATGTTCATGGGGAGGAATGGAGGGTAGGAATGGGGTAAAACATTAAAATAAAATAAAATCGTAATTTTTAAAAATCCAGCCTTTTCTCTCCACTAGGAGACTCAAAGCATTCTTCAACAGTCAGATGCATCAGTTTGCAAGAGGCAGTGCTTACACCTGAAAAAGTTAACGACTCAAATATTTCGGCCCAGTAGACTCTCAGTTAACTAGCATTTATGGTGACTGGTAGATGCTGGATAAAAGGTTTTGATTGCTTGCGAGTTATATTAAAAATAGGCCGAATAATATACCCTGCACTATATTATAATATACAGACTTGATATTAATATTAAAATACATTTAAATCATATTACGATAAATAAGGACAAACGTAATGTTTTATTGTATAGAACTTTAAAAAATACATCTTTGATATTTTGGCCGATTGTTTGAGAATTTCAGTTAACTCATAATCATCTGTACCACTCTCACCTACAGAGAAGTTATAAAATATATACAGCATTTGATACACCACAAAGATGGCTGTATCCATGAGTTTCTGATACAGATGTACATACATCATAAAGGAACAGTGGATGCCATTTTTATCTATTTACATTATTTTTACCCCCACCTTTTTCCTAACATAGGGACTCAAGATGGTTGCTTACACATTTTCTCCCTCATATATAATTGGCCCTATAGTTATCTCACCACTCTGTTCTTAGCTTTATTCCCCCTATTTTAATTTGTACATGTGGCCCGCTCATTGTCCTGTGTTATAAATGGTTTTATTTCATTGTAATTTTATATTGATTGTTGTATTTTACAGTTTATGTCTTATGTAATTGATTATGTTGTCGTTTGATTGATTTTACCTTGACTGTTGTATTGTTAGGCTTGGCCTCATGTAAGCCGCCCTGAGTCCCCGTCGGGGAGATGGTGGCGGGGTACAAATAAAGATTATTATTATTATTATTACACGTCATCAAAGGCATAAATGCAGTATGTCCCATATGCAGCTTTATGAGAAAGCTCCAGATGAGGAAGACATTCTAATAATGGGAATCCTCTGTTTCCAGGAATTCTGTATTCATAGACTCAAACATTCATGGCTTGAAAATATTTTTAAAAACAAAGAAACAAATCTCAACTTTGGCATTTTATCTTCTCTTCTTGGCTTTTCTTCACAAACGAAGATTCAGGAAGGACTCATCCCACGCTTTCTACAAGCGCATTGATGATTCGGAGGTTGGATGTGTCCTTCGAGCCTGTGCAATGGATTTTTCTGGTGAAGGGCAGCATGTACAGAACTGGCCTCACCCTTTAACCCAAAGGTTCATCTGCCGGGGCCTAGCAAGCTTAGGACAGTGGCAGCGAGGCCCTCAGGTCGAAGGTTTGGTTTGTGTTTCCTTCTCTTACATGGTTGACCTTAGAGGGTTAAACGAGCACCATCTGCCTGGGTTTGAAATCAGAGTTTTCCTTCTCTTAGGATGGTTGCCAGGCTAGAGAGCCCATCCTGCCCTCTGACGCTCTTTGTCAGACCCTTCAGGGAGCCATTTTACTACCATGCCCTATATAATGGGACCGGGTTGGGGCGGGGGGCATCTACACTGTAGCATGAATACAGTTTGAAACCAATTTAAACATAACGACTCAATGCTATGGAATCAAGGGAGTTGGGAGTTTTACAAGGCCAGCTTTCGCCTTCTCTGCCAAAGAGATTGGGTGCCTCACCAAATTACAAACCCAATCATTCCGTAGTATTGAGCCATGGCAGTTAAAGTGATGTTAAAATGCATTTATTATATAGTGTAGATCAGACATGGGCAAACCTGAGCCCTCCAGGTGTTTTGGACTTGAACTCCCACAATTTCTAACAGCCTACCGGCTGTTAGGAATTGTGGGAGTTGAAGTCCAAAGCACCTGAAGGACCGAAGTTTGCCCATACCTGTTCTATAGTGTGTTCGATAGTGTAGATGTACCCTAGACTAGAACATCCACAGGTATTTATGTCCACTGGAGTCCTGTGGAGTCCAGCATGATGCTCCAAAGGGCTACAGCAGATCTTGAAGAAGAAGAAGGCATATATATACGATACCATACTGATGGCAGCTTGTTCAATTTAAGCCGTCTGAGGGCTCCCATGAAGACTCTAAACCAGAGGTGCTCACACTTTTTCAGCATGCGAGCTACTTATAAAACAACTAAGTCAAAATTATCTACTTACCCACTACTCAGAGAGCCATAAAAGCAAAATATTCGGAAATTTATTTCAGTGAGAGTCATACAATACATTTTAAGACTGAATTCAACTAAATGTGAGTATAATAAGCACCTAAATTTATTCACCATAATAATGAAAATATTCATTCAGCCTCTGCTACTACTACTAATAGTAACAAGAACAACAATAGGTTCTTAGAGTAGAATGAGACCTCCAAGGGCCATCCAGTCCAACCTCCTTCTGCCATAAGGGAAAAACACAAATCAAAGCATTCCTCACAGATGGCCATTCAGCCTCATGACGTTGATGATGATAATAACAACAATGGGTTCCTAGAATAGGAGGAGACCTCCAAGGGCCATCCAGTCCAACCTCCTTCTTCACCTGGCCGGCATCGGGAGCCTGCGGGGCGGGAATGAGCCTTCCTCTCGCCCTGCCCGCGATCTACCAGGACGCCCTATGTGATCTACCAGTAGATCGTGATCTACCTAATGAGCACCCCTGCCGCCGCGCTCGCGCCGGCGCCCCTCCTCCCTTTGGTGAAGGGAGGAGGGGCGCCGGCGCGAGCTGGTAGGCGGCGGGGGAAGCTGCGCGAGTTGCCCTAGGGGCGGGACTTCCGGCGGCGCCTTCTTCTCGCCGGCAGCGGCTCCGCCCCTCCTCCCTTCAGTGAAGGGAGGAGGCGGAACCGGCGTGAGGGGAGAAGGCGCCGCTGGAAGTCCCGCCCCTAGGGCGACTCACGCGGCTTCCCCCGCCGCCGCCCGCTTGCTCGTGCCCCAAACAGGAGCGGGGCGGGCGGCGGGCAGCGCGCGTGAGTCGCCCTAGCGGCGGGACTTCCGGTGGCGCCTTCTCCCTCTCGCGGTTCCACCCCTCCCTTCACTGAAGGGAGGAGGAGCGAGCCGCTGCCGGCGAGAAGGCGCGCGGAAGTCCCGCCGCTAGGGCGACTCACGCGGTTTTTCACCGCCGCCGCCCCGCTCGTGTTTGGGGCACGGGCGAGCGGGGCGGTGGTGGGGGAAGCCCTTCCTTCAGGCCCGGAAATGCCGCCCCCCCCCCAAATCTGCCGCCCGAGGCCATGGCCTCGGATGGCCTTATGGATAATCCGGGCCTGCACATCGGGAGGCATGGAGACGCGCTATCCACAATGCTGCCTCTTTCGAGAAGACACGCGAACGGGTCTCGAGAAGAGAAACGACAACACAGAAAGAACCGCAACTTGGAAACAACATCACCCAAGGAGACTTTCTGCTGTGCTTATTGCAACCGGACTTGCCTGTCTCAGATTGGCCTTTTTAGTCATCAACGCGCTTGTAAAAAGCGTGGGGTGAGTCCTTCCTAAAGAATCTTGGTTCGCGAAGTAATGCCGAGACCCTAGACGAGAACATCCACAGGTGTTGATGTCCACTGGAGTCCTGGAACCAAACCCCAATGGCCTACTGTATTGAGGAGACTTTCCCCCTTATCCTTCCTTCTGCTGAAAAAAAGCCACTTTAGGTTCAGAGCCAGGTGAGCTCACCTGTGCAGACCTGACCAAGAACCCTCCCCCCTTCCCTCCTCGCTTTCCCGCTCATAAAACCCAACCAATCCTGTCTCTGTTGCTGAGGCTTTGCCAGGCCAACAGGCGTTGCCCTGGAGACGACGAAAGGTTGGGCCCTCACAAACCCATTGACGTCAGTGCGTGGTTTCCATGGAAACCAGGCCCGGGACGTCATCGCGAGCTCCTCCTCTCGCCCTTCCCCTTCAGTAGAGCGCAGCGACGCAGGCGACGTCGTCACCCGATGGGAGGGGACTGCCGTTGTCATAGCAGCGGGAGGAGGCGGGGCCCGGTCGCCAAAGCAGCGAGGAAGGTAGGGCTCGGTTGCCTGGCAACGGGAGAGGCCTGTTTTGTTTTGAGGTGGAGCTGCTGCTGCTGCTGCTGCTTCCCTTAGAGACGCGTCTCCGCCAAGGGCGACGGGGCCACCCGAGGCAGTGGGACAAAGGTTTGTTATGGTTTCGAAAGGATTGCCCAGGTTGGCGGCCCGGGGAGGAAAAGTTAAACATGCGTAGTAGGCCTTGGGAAAGTCTTCCCCCCTTTTTTTGGTGTACTATAACTCCCAAAAGAGGTAGTTTTCCCTCTGTATCAGGAGGAGGCGAGTACAGAAATAGTTGGGCCTACTAGGAGTTTTGGACTCCAACTCCCAGCATTCCTAGCAGGCCTGGGCAAAGTTGGGCCTACTAGGAGTTTTGGACTCCAACTCCCAGCATTCCTAGCAGGCCTGGGCAAAGTTGGGCCTACTAGGAGTTTTGGACTCCAACTCCCAGCATTCCTAGCAGGCCTGGGCAAAGTTGGGCCTACTAGGAGTTTTGGATTCCAACTCCCAGCATTCCTAGCAGGCCTGGGCAAAGTTGGGCCTACTAGGAGTTTTGGACTCCAACTCCTAGCATTCCTAGCAGGCCTGGGCAAAGTTGGGCCTACTAGGAGTTTTGGACTCCAACTCTACTCTAATAATAATAATAATAATAATAATAATTGTGTGGATCCAAATTCCTGACTCTTTCTAGGGCAGAGGGTTCAGGTGTATCTACACTGTGGAATGAATGCAATTTGATACCACTTCAGTTGTCATGGCTGAATCCTATGGAATCCTGGGGGTTGTAGTTTCCCAAGGTATTTTGCCTTCTTTGCCAAAGGACGCTGGTGCCTCACCAGTTCCAATGATTTCATAGCACTGAGCCATGGCAATTGAACCGGTGCCAAACTGCATTATTTCTGCAGTGAAGATGCACCCTCAAATGGTATCTGCTTGCAAAACAATGTTGGCAACTGCAAAAATAACCTTTAAACACTGTCTTCCTAATTAGGGGTTGAAGATGCTGCAATGTCCAAGTTGGGCCAATGCCTAGACGCCTCTACCTCAAACCCTGCCATGTCTCTCACTGTCTACTAGGCAATATTTAGTCCCTGCTTTGCCACGTCAGTAAAGCATTCAGCATAGTCATAAACCTCCTCATGCTTCTCAATAGCACTTTGCCGGAGATGTCGACAGTCTCTGCAACCAAAGCCAGCCGGTGAGATCTGCATTCTGAACGCCCACGGCAAGATATTTGTGGGGAGGGGACAGGTTTACGGTGTTTTCCCTCCTTGTTATGGAGAAACGTGAGGAAACACACACACAAGTGCGCACACAAAAGGGAAGCCCTGGTCTGACGTACCATCATCGACCTCATTCTGTCACTCTCTGGGGAATTGACTAATCCCTTTTCTATTGTCTCTCACACAACAGAGTCATGACATACAATAAAAATGAAAATCAGAGCTTTCTATTTCCTTTTTTGATCAAAAGATACAGAAGGAGTCAAACTGAAAGGAAATTGTATATAAAATGATTTGCAATCAAATGACTATGAGAGCATGTCCTTTAACTGACAAAAGCATCTATAGTCATGCTTGATATTTGGATGGTTTAATAGATTTTATCCCAGTTTTCTTTAAATTATGGCTGCAAAACATGATTTGAAACTGGGTCAGCAATTACATGAATTATCAAAGAACATGTAGAAAAAGTTGTGGTTTTTAAAGTGTTCTTTATTGTTTCAATTTTTTTGCACATCAGCACTTCCTTTTTGAGATGTGACTGTTGTTTCAGAAAGCCTGGGGTGACATTAGGCAATTAAAAAAAATTACAACCCCAATACATTCCTTTAAAGATCACATTTAATCACTGCATGGCTTTGGGGCATGCCTAAACTGTTTTGAGCTTGGAATTTCCTAGTTAAACTAGTTGCTCAGAGCCAAGTTATTCCATAAATTACATTGACATTTCAAGGCCAGTTTCAGCAGTCACAATGAACTTGTCGATTTCTTAGTAAGCATCACTCTTTCCTGAAGGCTGGTACAAAAGTGGCACACAGAATGGCATTAGTTTACTTTTTAAGGCAATGAAGCTCACCTTGGAATACCAGACTTCATATGCTGGGAAAACTCACAACTCACGTTTTTAATTTGGAGTGACAGTCCATACATGTTTACAAATGATAAAATTATATATGAACTAAAAATCACAATTGAAAATGAAATTTGTTTATTTTATTTATTTATTAGATTTCTTAGCGGCCTCTCCCAGTGGCTCAAGGTGGCTTACATCGACATAAAATCACAACCTACATTAAAAACACAGATTAAAACGATTCCAGAAAAGGTTACAATTTTTTTAAAATAGCATATTATTCACAGCTCAAAGGCCTGCTGGAATAAAACAGACTTGCAGGCCTTCTGAAAAGCCAGTAGATTGCGCAAGGCCTCCAGGGGCAATGCGTTCCAGAGGACTGGGGCGATGATGGAAAACGCCCTCCTCCGCATTGATGTTAGATGGTACTGTTTAAAATTTGGCATGAGTAAAAGATTCCTCTCTTCAGATCTAAGTGATCTCATGGGACAGTATGGGGTTAAGCGGTCCCTCAGGTACACTGGCCCCAGACCATACAAGGCCTTAAAAGTCAAAACTACCACTTTGAAGGTGATCCGGTACTCGATAGGAAGCCAGTGCAGTTCCCTCAGAATTGGTGTAATGTGGCAGCTTGGAGGAACTCCTGCGAGCAACCGAGCTGCGTCGTTCTGCACTATAAAAAATAAAAATTTTGTTAAGGAAAACTGCCCAAAAATGTAGCGAATAATCCAAAAAATAAAACACGGTACAAAAAGCTGAGCATCAGCTCACAGCTAACGGAGCGTTAAGTGCCGTGTGATGTGGCTGTAAAGAGTTAGAGCTTAGGCAGGCAAAGATGCAGAGTCCAATCTTTAAAAAATCACAAAAGGTTATTTACAATAATAAACAATAGCTGTATTTATTAATAATCAAGAACTAGGTCTGAGCTACTCTAACACCCATCTCTTCCAAAGTTTCAAAGGGAGGGGGGAAAAACACCAATCACTACATCTCTCCGACACACATGTAGAGAGAGATCTCAAAGCACACAGCACATACCGAGATGTAAGAAACAGAAGTCAGATTCATAAAAGGCTTGCAGTAGACAAGTATCCATTCTACACAACCAATCAGAATAAGAGCAGAAACAAAGAGGAGAAAAGAAATTAGATACATTCCCAACTGTCATACAGGAGACATGGGGGAAGGAAAACCCTGAACTAACTGCTCCTCATTGAGGACTTGAGACTTGGGCAGTGGAGTTGAATTCCAACAATAATTACTATATGTGAACAGATACTACACAATTATTATTATTATTGCTTCCTATCTACCGTAGCTATCTACATGCCAATGAAAGACCCGTCAATTGTGTATGCTATAGTGAACATTCAACCAGTGAAAAAGTTATAATTTCAAACAGTTTGTATGTAGAAGTGTTTTGTTCTCCAGCGTGTAATGAAACATTGAGAGCACAGTATTAAACATCCTTATGAGAATTTTTATATGCTATCATTACATAATAATTGTGTTACCATTGAAACAAATGCCTGCCTTTGAGAACATGACAATCTAAGAACTGGAAGTTTCTTTTTAATAACTTTCCAACCATTGTGTGACAAAATGGTTCAGAGTGGGCTCCGGAAAAAAATAAGAAGATAAAGCAGTATGACTATCATTTCTGGATTGTATGCTCATTTTAGAATTAATGCATTAGAAGAGCTGAGTCATGTTATTTGAACTAGAGTTGGCAATACTATACATGTCAGCTAAACAGACAGGGAAATTTGTTCAGTTAGATTAGGGACAATCCACCTACAGGTAGTTCCCAGGATGACGTTACAAAGTGCAGTTGAAAAGCATGAAGAAGTTTACAACATGAAACACAAAGAAGTTTACAACAATTGACATAACAAACCAGGGAGTAGATGTTGTCTAGTAGGAAGTGAGAGAGAGAGAGATCATGGGTTTTGGGGTAAAGACATCTGGGCATTGGTCCAACTTGGAAATTCTCACCATCTTCAACCTCTAGTTATCAACAGTTATTAAAGGTTATTTTTGTAGTTGTTGCTCTTTCACCACTGTTTGATCAGACTATGAAAAAGTTGTTGTATTCCTGCATCACACCACCTTGCACATTAATAAAATTACCGCAAACCTCTGGATAAGGTGCGATTTGACAATAATTTCTCATTGTTAACTGTGAACTCCCTTTGTTTTATTACATTGGCCAGCACACAATTTGCTGCCTCGAATGTTAGCTCTGTTTCTGGGTATATTTGACCTGCTGATTCCAAAAACGACATAATTTCCCTCTATCAGCTCCAGTTTCTGAGATATAGAACATATGGCATCTACCAGTTGCCATCTGCTTGCCCATAGAAAACCATAATAACCATATTTTAGACTCTGATGAGGTCTATCTAATGCCATTTTTGAACCAGTGTCCCAGACCCCTTCCAAACAGCTGTATAAAATCTAAATTATTTTGCAGTGTGGGCTCAGATAATCCAGTTCAAAGCAGATATAATGGATTATCTGCCTTGATATTGTGGGTTACATGGCTGTGTGGAAGAGATCCCAAATAACCCCAGGAACAGGCCTAAAAACCAAGGCACTAAGGTATTTTTTGGACAGTGTTATAAGTGAAGACTACATAACAGAAACTACTAGGACCTATAAAGTATATGGCCTCAAGATAATGACATGGGTAAATTTTGCACTTTATGAACTGATTACTGGTAAAAAAAAAAACAAACCTGTTTGAGGCTTCCCATTCATAATATATCTACTAGGAGATAACGTTTAATGGTACAAATATAGAATCAGTCTGTACATCTGATTAAATACACCTATGAACACTTGTGGTTGAAGCATCCTTTATATTGATTACTAATTGATCAGGGTTGGTCTTCCTAAGTGTTAAGATAAATTCATTTCTTACCCCAGTTGCTACTTCTGTATAACCACAGAGGTCATAGAATCAAGAGTTGGAGGGGACCCTAGTGAATATCAGGTCCAATTCCCTGCTCAATGTAGGTTCTCCAAATAGAGTCTCCCCAGCAAGGTAGCTGTCCAACCTTTTTTAAAAAGTCATCCAGATAAGAAAACCCTTATTCTCTTTCTAACATTGATTCTACTGTTTGGTTGAAATAGTTTACAACTATTAGAACAAGCCTGCACATAAATTCCTAGGGTTATCATAAGTACACAATCAACTTGAGGGCACATATGCACTTTATGAACCTGACTTCTCTCTACTGAAGATGCCAATGTACTTTACTGCCATCTGCTGTTGTGCTTCTCATGTTAAGCAATTGCTGTATACTAGGCTCTGAACTGAATGTTAAGCAATTGCTGTATAGGCTCTGAACTAAATGTTAGATGGATTACTTCATAATGAAGTAATCCATCTAGCATTTAGTTCAGAGCCTATACAGCAATTGCTTAACATGAGTTGTTAGAAAGAGAGTAGGGGTCTCCTTATCTGGATGGCATGTATTATCTGCTCCCTGTTGGTCATATAGCATCCCCACTCTTAGAAGAAATTTCTCTAGTCAGTACAATTAATAAAATAATCCCTTTCCCCTTCCTCTCCAGGGATTATTTTATTAATTGTATTGACTAGAGTCCCAGACCATTTGCTTCAAAACTTACTCTGATGGCTCATGCTTTGATTTACAATTACCTAGTGATAATGCTTATGTATTTACATATGATAATGCATAAACAGAACTATTACCTTAATAACGACAACAAAATAGAAGACTCACTCCGCACTAAAAAAAAAAAAAGGTAGAACAAGAGATTTCCCGTACAAGATCCAAAACAATCAAAGAAAAATTTCATCTAAGAGTGGGGATGCTATATGACCAACAGGGAGCAGATAATACATTTACAGTATATAATAAGACAATGGGAGCAGTACATTGAAGAATTACCTAAATACATTGAAATATTTGGTATTTTTAAACTCAGTCATAAATTAAAATGAAGACTGTGGTCAAGAAATCAGAAGATGGCTATTTCTCGGTGGGGGAGACTATGAAGAAAGAACATGAGTCTTCAAATGAAAAATTGTTAGAAATACCAGGTTAGAATATTGAGGCAATTTATTTTATTTCTTGTCAATTGTCTACTCAATGCTATTTTTACTCAGCTTCAGTTTATTATGACCAAATACATGCAGCATCCAAAACCACCTTGAAGAAGTCCTGTTTGTATTTTTTCAAACTTCACCTTACTCTTTATCGCTTCAAACAGGGCCCTAGCCAGGATTTTGATTGGGGGGGGGGGGCACTAAGTTTGATTGGGGGGGGGGGCTGAGTCTGAGTGAGAGAGGGTCTACCCTAGCAAACCTTTTGTATCATTATCCCAATACCCCCATGCATATGGAATATATTGAGCATGGTGATCAGCTCATGATATGAATAAACATAACAGTTTAAATAATGTACCAGTAAGGCATTCTCGCGGACCACCCTGAGAATTTCGGAGGGGGTGGTGAAGACCCTCAAGCCCCCCCGGCTACATGCCTGGCTTCAAAGGTTTATTGTGAGTCAGACATATCTATACAGCATATTTATGTAGTAAAGTTTCCTGCAGCCATCTGGTATTCTGACTCTTGTTCATTGCTAGATTTAAGAATACTCTGCAATAGGCACAAGATAAATTATTTGTAACATGCACACGTCATCGTTGTATTTGTTTGTGCAATATCCCGTTCTAGGCTTGCCCAATATCAAGCTAAAATCCAGCCAAAACTAGACATTTTATAGTTCATTGTTGTTCTCCATAAATCACCCTTCTTGATGGGCATAACAGTCTTTTATAAAGTTCATTTGAATCAGATGGGTTCGGAATTGCAGCCAAAAATCCTGGGTTTTCCCCAGTAGCATCAAATGCTAATGTAGTGGTGATGGTGGCATGGTAAGATGACAGTTCACATGAGCTATAGCAGCTAGGCTCTGTTCTTCAGCTGCCCCACTCTGTTAGGTACACAACGTATTTCTGCTACAGACTGGACCCACAGTAAATGGCCAGTGTAGATGAGTCTTTTGTCTTCAAGTTTCTTACTTTGCAAGACATACCTTACTTTTAAAAATGGGCACTACATTTAACAAAATGTGGCAATGTAAGTTGCATTTATTGATGTTTAAAGGTTAGTTTAAAAATATGTGCATATATCAAAGTATATATTGGACAGACAAAAGTGTAGTATTTCCACTGTGGCTCATTTCCCCCTAGTTATTGCAGTGCTTTTACTTCTTGAAGCACTGAAGAGATGAACAGTAATGCTTTCTAAGCCTCCTTCCACTCAACTGTGGAAAATCCACAT
Organism: Anolis apletophallus; assembly: GCA_030556195.1. Classification (NCBI taxonomy): domain Eukaryota; kingdom Metazoa; phylum Chordata; class Lepidosauria; order Squamata; family Anolidae; genus Anolis; species Anolis apletophallus. The sequence continues at coordinate 24,814,189 of JARBWK010000002.1, forward strand.
TGAACTGGATTATATGGCAGTGTGAACTCAGATAATCCAGTTCAAAGCAGATATTGTGGATTGTCTGCCTTGATATTCTGTGTCATGTGGCTGTGTAGAAGGGTCCTAAGTGATACTTTTGGTCAGTCACTGCTCAGGGCCTTTCCACACAGCCATATGACCCAGAATATCAAAGCAGAATAACCCACAATATTTGCTTTCAACTGGGTTATCTGAGTCCGCACTGCCATATATTCCATTTCAAAGCAGACATTGTGGAACTTTATACAGCTGTGTGGAAGGAGTCTCAGTTGCTGCCAGAGTATGATCTTAAGTGGATACATAAGAGAACTTAGGAATCTTTCTATCTGTTTAGAGAACGGTGTTTTATTGTAGGTGATGACCATTAGTGAACCAAAGGTTTACAGAAACCAATTCCCCTTATACCACACTGACCATTAGCTGGACAGAGAAGTGATATTTGAGTAGCTGTCTTTAAAAATAAACCATCCAGACAGTATTGGATGATCATATGTACACTTAAATATCTCACAAGGCAATGTAAGGTCTGCCAGGGAAATTACTGGAACTGTAGTCAGGACAAGGTCAATGCTTGCCAGAGATGAAATCCAAGAAACCCCCCACTGTTCAGAGAAAGTAACATGATAGCACCAAAGCTTATAAACACACATTTGTATAGCATATGGCTCATTCGCTTCTATATCAAAGCCATGACATACCATTTCTAGTGCTTAATACAATTAGTATTTTATGTAATTGGCAATGGCTTTTCAGAGGTCATAGGAATCATTTTAGACTGTGTGTTCAACATATTTGTTCAGTGAAGGGTTGTAAGAGTCTAAAAACTTTATTGAGTCAGACAACTAATCCATCTAACCCACTATTACAGCAGCTCTCCAGATTGGTTGCCTGAGGCAAAACTCAAAAGTTTTAGAAGGGTTGTGAGTTCTTTCCATTTGTGCTGCTCTGAGAAATCTCTGTGTTTTACCATATTCAAAATATTATTTGGTATTTCACATTGGCGCTAGTGTTTCACATTTCACAATGTCTGGTTTATTGGTCTGTTTCCAGGGCTGTGGGTATGTGTGTGGGTTTCAGAGGGTGGCATTGCCTCAATTATAATCCCATTGTGATGAGAAATAAAGTAGGTTGGTTTTTTAAATCATGCTTGTGAATATTTGTAGAAATGTCTCCTTATATAACTTAGTTGTTAGCTGTCAAGTCACAATTTATGGCAGCCATATGAACGGAGACCTCTAAGTCACCTTACAGTTTTGGTAAGGTCTGCTCAGTTTTGCTCAGGTCTGGTGGATTGAAGCCCATGGATTGCTGTATTGAGTCTATCTACTTCTAATGTGATTTTCCCCTTTTCTGTCTTTTCCCTTACTAAGCATTTGTGTTTCTTCTAGTGAGTCATGTTTGAATGCTGAACTACAACTCTGGAGATCAGGGTTTGAATGTTAATTCTACTTGTCCTCTCCAGTAGCTCATTGAGTACCTTCTGGCCAGGGAGTCTAATCTTCTGGCACTACATCTTGTTTCATTTTGAATTTTCTCATCATTTTTCATGATAAAAGACATTCAGAATGCGTTTACCAGTGCCTTCTTTTGCACATTACTAACAAGTAATTTGTGGTTCTGTAGTTAGCTATCGTATGTGAATAAATGTCTGTTTTCCCACACATCCACAGTAATATAATCTGACTAATGTGTTCATTTGGTGAGTTCCAATGGGGCAATTTCTCTGCTTTTTTGATCTTCTCAGCTTCATGCCATGTTGGGAACAGCCTTGCCAGATGATTTCTAATGCAGCAAATGCTCTGTCCGAGCAAGAAACTGGTTACACAAATCAGGAGATGTATATTTAATCTCCTGAGTCTAAACCATTTCCCTGTTTACAAAGCATCTTCCTGATTTTCATACAAATTTCACTAAAACTATATATTAGAAGCATTAAGTCTAACTAGTAGATTGAGATTTTGTATAGTTTGTTTTGTTTTGGAAAATAGGTTTTGTGACAATTGGCTCTAAAACATCTCTACTCGGTTTAAACATTTGTTCATTCTATGTCTGCATAGCATAACTGCTTCAAAACATAAGGAAGGAACTAGAAAAAGGATGAGACTGAAAATCTGACCTTTTAAAAAAGTGCTCTGTAAAAAATCTGGCATTGTCCAAGCCATAAGCATACTGCACTGCAGTGCCGCATACGCACAGAATATAGTTCAGCATCTGTGAGAAGAAATTATGTGGAAATATATGGTCTGATTAAGTACAATTGAGCCAGAGAGAATACAAGGCTGCTCCTGAGCAATGTGGGTCATGGCAAGATGCTTTATATAACCCAGAGCTACCGAGAAAACCAAAATAGCTGCCTCCCTGCTGCTCAGCTAGTCTCCTCCATCAAACATGGATAAAATTAGAGCAGGCGGTGACGTTCACCTACGTCTACAGAGGGACTCCAGGGAGACAGAGAAAGCCAGGCTCAGGGCTCTGCCATCAATAGCAGAGCCTGCCAGGGTGTTCAAGTAGAAACTGTCACTAGGGCAAATGTACGTGAACCCAAAAAGTGGGGAAGGGTAAAAGGACAAGTAAATGTTGTGTAGCTATTTATTTTGATAAGATACAATATATCTGTGTAAAACAGCCATTGAAATGATAGTTACTTTAGATTTACAACTGTTTTCAGATAATTGTTATGTATTTTATTAACTTAATTTTTGAAATAATTTTATAAAATTTTTGTTTTATTGAATATGTTTATATAAAATACAGCTTTTATAACTATTTGGGATCTGTCACAGTGAAATGACTAGTTTTAATCAGTGTTGTTCCCAATTATGTGCTCCAGAAAGGGAATACCTTAGAACGGATAAGCCCTTGAAGTAAGGGGTACAGCTGCCAGTTATATAAGAGGAATGAAACCCCTGCATATATTACTAAGGCCAATGAGGTAAAAAAGCTAAGGCTAGAACAGGTATTAGATATTTAGATCCATATTTAGGCATGCAAATAAGCTTAAGGCTGATTTTCAGAAATTCTGGCCACAATTCACAGTGCCTTCAGAAGGGCAATAATCAGAGCTTTGGGAAATCAGATCAAGGCTTATTTAAGTGCCTATATATGGCTATTCGTCTAACGTCAGGCTTAATGTTACCTTTCTTTCAATAGCCTAGGATTCTCAGGATAGAATGTAAAGCCAAATCCAACATCCTAATTAAAAGTATTATTCAGAACAGTACAAACTATATATGTGCCTTGCTTTATCCAAATACTGAGAGAGATCAGACAGACATATTCAACCATTTGGAATACATTTAACATTTGTCTGTACCACATTCTCAGCCCAAACTCTTCAGTTTTAGATGTTTCTTATTTATTTCTGTTCCTTTTTTCTGCTCATTGAAATCTGTAGTCTTTCTTAGAACATTAAGTACAGCTATTCTCGAGTTTTTTTTAATGGAGTATCTTTCTAGGACCAATTAGTTATTCACAATTAGTGAATCACAATTAGAACAAGACAACAACAACTCGACATAACTTCATTCCCACTGCTCTCCTGATGGGAGACTGTTGAAAAGTGTTCATTTTACAAAAGGGTGTAATTAACTGATTATTTGTGTTTCTAAAAGAAATGCTTTTCAGACTAAATTGAAGTAGACTAACTGTTCATAACTGTAAACTTCCACTGTGTTCTCCTAATTCATCCTTTTCTAAAGTGAAGCTCAACTTCTTTGAGGGAAAGTGATTTGAAACTAACATTATTCCCACAGTAAAGAAACATATTTCTTTTGGACCACTGACTTACATCCGGCCCAACAGCTTTTTACTCAAGGTGAAAATGAGAGGAGGCAATATAAAGTGAATCAATTTTCAGCCAAGTATTTCGGTGAAAGTAAGCTATGTTCTGTTTCTAGATAGTATCAATGTCAGTGAGCACTCTCAAGAAAATATTCTGTCTAACTAGGTCTTGTAATTCCAAGTGGTTAGCTACATTGGCATGTAGAAAAGTAGCAATAGAAGTATTCCTGCATTAGAAGCTTAATCTATCTAGGACTGTTTCCAGGCACTATTGTTTTCCTGGAAAGAGCTGGGGAAATGGACCACATCCACACTCATTGCTAATTCACCCAAACAATGCTACCCGACAAGTTATTTCATTGTGACAGAACTGCTGCTTTTCATATTCATTCTAATACATCCAGTTGCTGTGAACCATGCATTCTTGTTTGAGTAGGTATGACTATAATGTTTGTTGCCGTGAGGTTGGTAATAATGTTTAGTTATTTAATGATGAAATATGTACCTTTGTTATATGAATGTTCAAGGCAACTTACAACATGAAATACAATACAATAAAATGCAGTATGAAAATCAACAAGAAATGAAGAATCTATAATATTTAATGTCTGTGAAAACAATATTCTAACCACAGGGAAAGCTGTCAGAGCTCGCTGTACCCTGATAGCCATTGGAAGAGTCTCCATGTTCTTTAAGATCATGAAAACAGCTTCAAGTCATTTTTAGGAAACATTTTAATGTTTTGCTCTACTCTTTTCCCAAAACCAGGTGAATGAATTTGTTTTCTCACATACAGACATCAAAATCGACCAGGTGATACATAGTTTGTTACAGATATATTGTTGATACTTACACATTGGTGTTTCCTACAACACAATGTTTTAAGAGTGAATGTCAGAAATGTTTGCAAATCCCATGTAACCTTCTGAGGAGTCCTATTCCAACAAATGTTTCCCAGCATATACATTTTGATGTATCCTGGGAAACTTTGTTGATATGTGACTCCTCAGGAGGGCACAAGAACAGTTGTTCCAGTTTTATCTATTTCCTATGGAGTGAGTGGTATAATTAGAAGCAGTGTACATATTTCTTGTGCAAAAAATCCCAAGTATCTCCATAGAGGTCTGGGAAAGAACTCTGAACCACTGGAAAGCTCTTCCCATTCAGTTTATACAATACTGAAATGGTCTAAATTTGGCAAAAGTCAGCTACTTATGGCACCATCGATTGAAATTGGACAGAAGGTCGATTGGGATATACTCATAGATCTCTAATGATTTGCAAAACATTAGCAAGGGTTTCTGACATCTAATAAACAGCCAAAAGGCTGTTGAAACTTGGGGGGGGGGGGGTTGGTTTGAAATTCAAGAAAAGATTCAGCACAACAGGATTGTGAGCTTAGTTCTCCTCTTGAAAACAAATGTATTTATTGAGTATGTTGACAGAGGCAATCGTGTTACTTGGTTCTAAAAGTGTGTCTTGTTCCATCTCTCAACCTGTTTTGCATCTTGTTCTGGAGAATGGACCTTAAGGTTCTAGTACAAAAATGAAGTGAATCCTGTAAGTCTGACAGTTGTCTGCCCTATGGCTGATGCATGGTTACCTGCCACACGGTATTCTGCATCTTCAGGAATCACAATGGGATGTTTCCTGAATCCTGGAAAAATCACCAATAACCCCCCCCCCCCCAAAGAGGTTATTTTTGAGAAGCCCATACTGCAGAGCCAAACCATTTATTAGCCCCATAACCATACTGCAGAAAAGAAGGACCAAGACATTGATTCATATATCATTATAACTAAATGAAGACCAGAAAAGGCATTATTGGTGCATGTCTACTAAAAATAGGTCCAACAGAACTCAAATGGGATTTAATATCTGTTAACCCTATGCCTGCATATGTGGGAAAATTTCTACTTATCTCTGAATAACAGACATGTATAGGACAGAAGATGTAAAGAAAAGATGCAAGCATATGGGAAGAAAGTTATGTTACCTCTGAATAGTTAAAGCTTTGTATAAATGACATGTTGGTAATTGTAATCTCATTGTAATTATAGAAAAATGTTTTGCATAGACTCTTAATTAAACCATTTGGTGGGACTACTAAGACTTCTCTCTTGGGAATCAAGTATAATATCATCAATTCAGAGAGCTTCCCAGGACATTAAAAAAATTCACTAGACAATGCTATAAGCTTTGGTATTTCAGTAATATAAAGAGGAACTGGAGAATGTGAATATGTCTCTCATAAAGCTATTCTGCACATCTTTTCTTTATAAATTTGGTCCTACACTTCAAAATAACTCTATGGCATCTGGTGCTTCCTGCACAAAGAGGAAGCAGAGACCGGTTGTACATTCAGAGTAAACAGTATTCAGTCTATCTTGGCATCCAAGGGGATTTCAATGTTGATAATTCTCTTGGAAATCCCCACAGCCTCAGTGGTCTGGCTGGCTGACTCACAGCAACTTGTAGAAAAATTAGTATCAAGATGTTTGCAAGCTACCTGCTTTAGGGCATAAACTTAAAATACTTCTCATTGTGTTTTAGCTTTAGCTCTAGTGGTCTACAAGACTTTAAGACCTCCCCCCCCCCCCCGCCACCAAATTTTGGTCCTCAGACTGAAGTGATCTCTGGGGTTGGTAGGGGGTAAGGCGGGCCCTCAGGTTTTATGCTTAACAGGCTTTTCCTTAATCCCTCCTTATTATCCAACGTTTTCGCTTATCCAATGTTTTGCCGACCCATTTATGTTGCATAAGCAAGGCTCTATTGTATATAATTACCAGTAAAGCATGTGGTCATTTAAATCAATTTTGTTAAATTATTGTAAGTTGCTACTTTATGTTATTTGATGTTGCACATTGATTGGGCAAACTTTTGTGTACTTTATATGCTCTGTATTGCACTTTTGTCATCCCAAATTCCTTTTTGAGAGATGGTGGTGGGATATAAATAAAGTTGTTTTGTTGTTGCTGCTGCAGTTATTATTTTCAATTTCCAATAAATAAAACTCCATTCTTGGTCACATCACCCTAGTTAAAATATTTCTAATTCCTAGATTATTCTTTTATATATTGAAACATTCCACCACCCTTTTCTACATCCAGATTCAAATGTTAACAGGTGATGATCAGCCAATTTACTTTCCAAAAGAAAAGGCCCTGTTTTTCATAATCAGACATACTACCTCCAACAAAGATGGTCTAGCAATTCCAGACATCTCGCTTTACTTCCACACCTTACAACTAAACCAATTTGTGCATATACTCAAGGAAAACCATTCCACAAGATGGGTCACATCTGAAGTGAAAGACATAACTTCTACTCTACTTTTCTCCCAGATTTCCAGAATGCATTAAAAAAAAGATCACTAACCTACCCTTGCTCACTTCATTATCCAATCTCTCTACAACCTGTTAATTCCATAAACAGGTTTTTCTACAACCTAAATTAAGACCAGTCATAACATTATCAATAATTTTCTTAATCTAGGGACAATATTATTTGCCTTACAGACAGTGATACTGGGTAAAACAATTTCCCAAAGCATAAACAATTTCTATCTTAGCTATTTATCCATCTGTTTATTCGCAGTTATCTAGGCTGTTGTTCTGCATTGCATTGACAAACCCTAATGCTTAAATAGATTAATAAATAAATCCACTGCAAAACTTCCATCTATTTTACAAAAGTTCCTCTCAAGTACATGTAGACAGTATACATTTGTAAAATTCCAGTGCCCCACGAACAGTTAAACATAGTGTTGATCTAATTGTGCTAAATCAGATTCTCAACTTGAGGTGGGACTTACAAGTTCTGCAAGGAGTGAATAAGGCTGAAGATACTACATATAGTGGACCCTTGGTAACCACTGGGGTTTGGTTCTGGGATAGCAAACTCTGGATGCTCAAGTCCCATAGGGAATACCTAACATCAGCATAGAGCTTATTGTCAAGCTTTGCTTTTGAAATGCCTGCCCATGCCCCACAAATATTTTCGAGCTGTGGTTGGTTGAATCCATTGGTACAGACATACCTCAGCAAAAGGAAGCTAAACTCTCTCTCTCTCTCTCTCTCTCTCTCTCTCTCTCTCTCTCTCTATATATATATATATATATATATAGTACAGCTTTCTTTGTGTCCTAAGAAAAGTATTTGTTCAGAAGTAAAAATTATTTCTTAAATATAAAGGAAATATATCTATTCTCTTTACATTTTTACAATTATTTAAGTCAAATAATTCCCGCATAAAGTTGAGAATGTGTTTGACTATAACACTTTAAATATGACAAATCGGATATGATTTAGAGCCCATTATTTTCCAGTTCCACTTTTTCTGGAAAATCCACATCATTTCTTACAAATCCCATTCAAAACATAGCTATCATAGAACCAGTACAGTATGACTTTCTGGTACTTTACAAATTTATTTTTGTTGATCTTTTTCCGCTTTATCCTTAAGGACAACTTCTAGTCATACCAATGTCTGATGAGTCTAGTCCTTCTTAAGGAACTTAAGAATGCAGAAGTATACCCATCTGGTCTAAGTCACACTTACTGTGGTCTGCATGAGGCACCAAACCCTAAAGAAGTCTTACTTTAGAAAATATATTAATAATGTTTTACCCTATGTTCCACTATATATATGTGTGTGTGTGTTTTACTTTGGGGACAAAGGCCTTCCTCATGTACCAGAAAGAAAGGGAACTTTCTGTACTCAATTTGTGTTTCCTATTCCTACCTATTTACACAATAGTCTATAGAATATGAATATGCTCTGCTGACTCAGTTTTATCAAGCTAACTTCCCTTTTCAGATCTCTTTTTTCTTAGCCTCCTGTAGCACTAGGAAATCTTCCAGATGCTGAGCACTAAGATGCCTTGACTTTGCAACATTATTTTAATCCCATAGGTTTACTATTTCCCAAACTTCCAAATTTTAGACGCTGCACCTTCTTTTTTTTTTTTAATTAAATTTTTATTGAGGTTTACACATAGAGTGGGGTGAGGGGTGCGGGGGAGGGTGAGGAGGGATGGACAGGAGGGGGGGGGGTGGGGGAAGGGAGGGGTCAGTAAGGAAAGAAGGGAGGGGGAGGGAGAGAGGTGGGGGGGCGGCTTCCAGTGTCCCCTTTAAATTCCATTTGTTCAACTCAGTTCGTGTTAGAGGAGAGGGTATGTTCGGCTCTATGGGGGGGGGGGAGAAAAACAAGCAGAGATTGCAGCGTCTTGAGGATCCAGATCTATTAGTGGATGTTGGCCCCGATAACACGGCGGCTGATTTAAAGGCGTTGGCTTGGTTCGTGGGCCCTCAGATAATCCAGAAAGGGTTTCCAGTTGGTTCTTTGCACCCCCTTTCCCCCTGCGTCGCACATGTAATATGACAGTTTGTCCATGTTCATGATGTCTTGGACTTTGCGTTCCCATTCCTCAGCCCGGGGTATGTCCGCAGTTTTCCATTTTTTGGCGTAGACCATTCTTGCGGCTGTGGATAGATACCAAAACAGCCGCTCTGTGTCCTTGTCCGGGAGTACCTCTTCCTCCAGTATTCCCAACAGGTGGGCCTCCGGTGTCTTCTCCAGCGTGGTCTGCAGTATTTTTTGGATGCAGATATGGATTCCTTTCCAGTATTTCGAGGCTTCTGGACAGGACCACCACATATGGAAGAAGGTGCCTGGTTGGATACCACACTTCCAGCATTTGGTCTGGGTGCCGTTGTACATCAGGCCCAGCTTGTGGGGTGTCATATACCACCTGAAGAACATTTTGTACCAGTTCTCCCTAATGTCGATGGCATATGCTGACGCTGCACCTTCTAATAGACTAGCTGACATGGTTAAAATCCAAGGATCATGGGATTTGAACTCTAAAACATTTACAGGTCCTGAGGCTGGGAAGGCAGTTTTTAGACAGAGAACCATTTCTGAGCTGGAAACAGTTACCAATGCATCTTTGAATAGTTCACGCATGCAGCTACAGAGTAAAATAGGAAACAATATTTCAGCACTACATATACTTGAGTCTTCTTTGTAAATTATATTTTACATCAGAGATCATATATCACATTCTGTGCTGTTATATTACTCCAACAAGTGGGATATATTGCAAATTGTTGGATTATGGAATATTTCTATTTAGTGTTCCAGACAGCCGTGCCTTCTTCCAAAATATACCATACTTTTCTGTCTTCAAATTTGTTTCCCTATAGACTTGCTACATTCCATGGACCTTCCATGTCCTCAGTCAGATTGTGGCTACCCAGGATACTAGCACCTCAAAACACAAAGTAAACATCATTGGAAAGTAATGATGTGGCTATGCAAGTTTGTTCTGAGTGCAAATGGAAAACTAAAATCCTAGTTTTGCAATTTCCACATAGATAAAAGAATGGATAATTACACTTATTAATTCAACCATTTGTGACTAAAGGTTTATTTTGTGTAAGCTCACTTCAACAAAAGAATAGATGACTACACTTTTTGATCCTGTCATTTACAATATGCTGAGTGAAGACACGTTATAAAATCTGTAACATTAAAACACACTTTAAAAAATCCTCATTGTGCAGACCTGCAAGCTTCTTTTGGATCTGAAAAATATCTTAGGGATTCCATCACTTTTCCTGGCAAAACCAATCAAATCATGTAGTTGTAGGAAACAGAAGGATGGTAACATACTTTTTAAAAAGACAAATTATTTTTGAACTTTTGGTTCATTTTGGCCAACATTCTATAAAACAATGTGCCTATGCAGCTAGAGGTACCTTTGAAGTTCAAACAGCTAAACAAACATGCTGATTTTAAGCTGAATGGCATGTTGCTTATTTGGCCATGAAGCAGGCCACAAAAGAAGCTTCAAAGATGAGTTTTGCAGCACATACAGCAATCTTCCATGCATACACATACAGTTTTTAGGATTACACAGCATCTGTGGTTTTAAAGACTGTCAGTGCCAAGTCAGATCATGATGTACAATAAAAAAACTTCATAAATGGGAAAAGTTATGCTGATATACACAGTGTAAAGTAGGACTAGTTTGCATCTAACATGGTTTTGTTACCTGCTCAGAGGTACAAATGAAATCCAGATGTGTATGCAATTTGTATGCCTTGATAAGCAGAATAATCTATTGAGGAGATGGACTGAATGGGGCCTACAGAAATATGCTATTAGGCATGTAAGTCTTGCAGAAGTTAAAGATTCTGCAAATAGCAAGCAAGAGTACAGAGGTCTGTGCGACATATGTATAAGTTGGCAGGCAGTCATGTACATAGGCCAGTTTAGCACTGCAGTTACATTACATCTATACACATAATAAAAGTGAAAATGTGTATGTGATGGAGGTGTCCACTTAGACAGCCTTCCACCTCCATAAACAACTTTAACTCTCAGTGCACCAATGGCTCTCCTTCCAAGGACATTTCAGGTTATAGCGAGTGCCATGAAATTGGCCTTGATCGGAGTTGTAGTTCACCTGCATCCAGCGATACCATGACCACCAGCAACAACAGACCAGGGCCAAACTTGGCATAGAGAAGCCCCATGACAATCTGAAAATACTGAAGAGGTTTGTGAGAACAGACCTTGATTTTGGGAGTTGTATTTCACCTGTGTTCAGTGATACTGTAACCCCCGACAATGCACCGGGACCAAATTTGGCACAGAGATGCCCATGACCAACTGAACATACTGCAGGCATTTGTGGAAATAGACTTTTATACTGGGAGTTGTAGTTCACTCTTATCCAGAAAGCACTGAACACCACCAACATCAGATCTGGACCAAACTTGGCACAGAGACCCAACATGGCCAACATGGCTGAATGACCAATGATTTTGGGAATTGAAGTTCACTCACATCCTTACGCATTTTCTAATGGGAGCTTTCATTAAAAAAACAAAAGAAAAGACTCAGGTTTTTTTCTAAGAAAAGAGCTACAAATTACCAAACTGATATAACCTAACACCCTAAAACAAACAATGTCTTTTTCAAATAACCCAGGGACACAAATCAAGAAGCCTCCCACAAGGATGGTAGAACATCAAACATCTGGGCATCCCTTGGGCAGTTTCTCAAGTCACTCCTGACATGAAAAAAAAGTAAAACATTAAAGTTTATTTATTTGTTTATTTCATTTATAATCTGCCCTTCTCTACCCCCGAAGGGGGACTCAGGGCGGCTAACAAAAGGCAATAATTCAATGCCGCATACATTGGAACAAAAAACAACGTATCAAAATACAACAAAGCAGATTAAAATCAGTTACATATCAAAATACACACATAATCCCCATTCCACATTCATATGCTGTCCAAGCCAATCCTCAGTCCGCCAACACAACCCTATCATACTCAAACACCCGGTCCCAAAGCCACGTCTTTAGCTTTTTTTCTTCTTATAAAATATTCTTTATTAAATTTCCTTAAAAGAAAACAAACATAGAAAAACATAGTCGAACATAAATATGTATAATTAAAATCAATTTACGCTTCTTCCGTTGAGGGTAGAAATTTCCTCAACCTTTCGTATCATAAGAAAGAATAAAGAAAGGTTACATAAAGGGAAAAAGGGGTGAGAGAAGGAAGGTAGGGATAAGGGATAGAAAAAGAGTACAAAATGTAGAATAAACAGTCATAGATGGTGTTCTAATAAAATATATGAATTGGGTAGCTTATATCTTTCTTGTCATTAAGGGTAGGAAGGTGTTTAAGAAAGCATATACTATATCTAATAACATTCTATTCTTGTAGTTGGTCTTATCTCCTATAACATATAACATAAGGGAAAAACATTAATATGTCCTATTATGTATAATTGTGTATAAATATGTGTGTGTGTGTCTCCTCTTTTCTCTATTTATTAGCACTTAAATTCCATATCTATATTATATTCTGAATTACAATATATCTTAATTAAGTTCCATCTGTCCATACCAGTAGCTACTTTTCTCTCTTTATCTCTTAACTTTTCCATCAGTTCTTCCATTTGTATTGTTTCTACCACCTTTATTATCCATTCCTCTTTTGTTGGGTTATTTTTTGATTTCCAGTATTTTGCTAATAACATTTTTGCTGCCGTTGTCATTATTAAGAGTACATCCTTTTCTACCTTGTCTTTAGCTTTTTTTCTAAAGGAAAGGAGGGAAGAAGTTGATCTTATTTCGCTGGGGAGCGAATTCCACAGGCGAGGGGCCACTACCGAGAGACAGGGCCACTACCGAGAAGGCCCCGTCTCTCGTCCCCACCAAACGTATTTGCGACGAAGGTGGGATCGAGAGCAGGGCCTCCCCGGAAGATCGTAAATTTCGAGGTGGGACATAAGGGGAGATACGTTCGGACAAGTAAGCTGGGCCAGAACCGTAAAGGGCTTTAAAGGTCAAAACCAGTTCACACAAATGAACAGATTATGCTCCCCCCTTTTTTCTGAGAAAACATGTTAGCATGTGGCAGTTTTTCTACATTTTTAAACTTTTTAGTTGAATTCCCCCCTTTTTTTCTCTCTCAAGAAAAAGTTATCTATGTATATAATAAAAGTCAGTGTTTGCGGCCGAGCGGTGGGAGGAATATGCGGCAGCGTTTCGATTGGCTGCCACTCCGGGATTATTTGCATAGATGGCTCTGACTGGCCAGCCACCCAACATTCCAACACAGCACAGAGAGGAAAGGGAAGGGCCTGAGGCAGGCATAAATGGCTGGAGTTGAAGTTATCCAGTTGACAGTTTTTTCTGTTGGAAATGGAATGTTCAGTACCTTCACCCAATACACTTCTAAGGTGACTCAGAGGGAAAGCAAAAGGCCTCAGGCACTCAGCCACTGCGGCCCACAGCAATGACGGACAGGGGCGGTCTCACCTCTCCCGGGGGGGGTAGGCGAGCCTTATTTTTGCGCCCGCCCATGGCTGCTGGACGCCGCCGCGGCCTGCGCTGGGACGTCACGCGCATCTGCGCGGCGACGTCACGCGCAGCTGCGCATGCACAGCGATGTCACGCGCAGCTGCGTGAGTGCGTCGGCGCGGCTGCACCACTGGCTGCGCCGCGCGGACGGAGGCACAGGCAGCACTGGCTCCCGGGCAGGAGGCGCGGCGGAGGGGCGGGGCGGGCAGCGTGGCGGCGCCCCTCCCAGGACCCGTCGCCCTACGCGGCCGCTTAGTCAGCGGAATGGCAAAGGCCGGCACTGATGACGGATCAGGACCAAACATGGCAAACAAGGGACCAATGGCCCACTTCACAACCTGGTGTGGTTTAGGGCAGGATGGGCCACGAATGATGGGATTTGCAGTACCTTCACCTCATTCACTTCCCAAACAACACTGCAGCCCCTATAAATCACAGACCAGGCCCAAAATTGACAGCAAGGCTTCCTTAACTTGATTTTCCTGACTAGGCCTCAGCTCATGGGATATTGTTAGGCTTCCTCAACTTGATTCTCCTGACTAGGCCCCCAACAATGACAGAACAAGACCAAACTTGGCACACAGACCCCCCCCCCCCAAGATGCACCCTACATCCTGGTGCAGTTTGAGGAAGGATGGACCATGGATGATGGGACTTGCAGTACTTTAATTCACTTCCTTAGAGCACAATGGCCCACACCAATGACGAACTATGGCACACAATGCCTTCCTCAAATAACCCCAAGCTAGTAAATTCTAAAATCCAGTAGTAGTGGCTTGTCCAATCCATTGCAACAGGTCAATCAGCAGATTGTTTCATCAGGAGTTGTTCCCAATGCACAGGCGTGCTTGGGGATTTCAGTGGCTTCTCTGTGTAGTCTGACAGAGTGTGGGCTTCTTTGTTTTAGGGGCCCGCCCGTAGTCAGGCTGGAGGAGGCCCCTCCTCCTCCTCGCCCCGCCCCTCGGGTGCCCGCGCGCTCTGGAACAGCTTTGAATCCAGGCTTCCAACTGCCTCCGTCACGCAGAGCGCGCGGGCGCGTCACGTGACCGGCGCCAAGTTGGGAGGCGGGCGGGCCGGGTTGGCTGGCTGAGGCAGAGAGCGCGGCCTAGTTTCCGCCGAGCCTTCCTTCCTCCTCCTCCTCAACCGCCATGCTGCTGCCGGCCTCGCTCGCGCTGGCCCTCTTGGTCCTGCTGCCCAGCCCCGCCTGGCTCCTCTCCTTCCACTTGCCCGGCAAGGCCCGCAAATGCCTGAGGGAGGAGATCCACCGGGACACGCTGGTCACCGGCGAGTACGAGGTCGCCTCCCCGCCGGGCTCCCCAAGCGGGCCTTCCGCCAATCTCAAGGTGCGGATTGAGAGAGAGAGAGACCATGGGGCGGGTGGGAAGGAAGGAAGGAGAGAGGCCTCTCTTTGGCTGAGGGCTCAGGCGGTTGGGCAGGCCTGGGCAAAGTTGGGCCTACTAGGTGTTTGGGACTCCAACTCCCAGCATTCCTAGCAGCCTCAGGCCCTTTCCTTTTCCCCCTCAGCCGCTTAAGCGGCTGAGGGGGAAAAGGAAAGGGCCTGAGGCTGCTAGGAATGCTGGGAGTTGGAGTCCCAAACACCTAGTAGGCCCAACTTTGCCCGGGCCTCGGCCCCAAAGACACCACGCCGGGCCTTCTTCCCACGCCCTTCCCCTTTCCTTTGGGACACGTCAGCCAATCCTCTGCCTCTTGTGGCGGGTGAAAGGCGGAAGGAGGAAAGAGGCCCAGCTCTGTATTGAGTGCCTTCGTGTGTGTGAGAGAGGGAGAGCGGTTGTATGTATCTGTGTATGCCTCCTCTCTTTCCCTGCAACAGGTTTCCCACTTGTTCACACGTAAACTCTCAGTAAACCCTTCCACACAGTCAAATAACTCAGAATATCCCACAGTAACTGCTTTGAACTGGGTTATCTGAGTCCACACTGCCATATATTCCAGTTCATAAGCAGATACTCTGGAATTTAATTTACCTGTGTGGAAGGGGGCTCAGGCCCCTTTTATAAATAATAAGAATAATAACTATTTGTATACCCCGCCAAGGGTACTGTTATATGTTGTATGTTAAATTGTACTGTTGTATGTAATTGTATGTGGAACCGGCAGGGACTGTCTGCGTATGTGTGATGTAATCCGCTCTGAGTCCCCTTCGGGGTGAGAAGAGCGGAACATAAATTATTTATTTATTTATTTATTCGGTCTTGTATACCAGTGTCAGTATGCATTGGTTAAGACAGTGTTTCCCAACCAGTGTGCCGGGGCACACTAGTGTGCCGTGAGCAATCATCAGGTGTGCCGTGGGAAATTGGAACCTCCAGGAGGGGAGGGGGGAGAGTCTAGTGTGTTGAAGTATAAAAACCCTAAGAAACCTACCTCGATAAAGGCACAAAATTACAAACACCCCCCTCCCCACCTGTTGTCTACTTGGTCTCTCCCTCTCCATGCATTGGGAAGGCCCGCCTCCCTTTCCTCAAGTAGAGACCTCCTCTTGCCTCCTGGGGGTTCTGTGTGGGATGTTTGGCCCAGTTCTATCATTGGTGGGGTTCAGAATGCTCTTTGATTGTAAGAGAACTATAAATCCCAGTAACTACAACTCCCAAATGTCAAGGTCTGTTTCCCCTGAACTCCATCTGCGTTCATATTTGGGCATATTGAGTATTCGTGCCAAGTTTGGTCCTGATCCAACATTGTTTGAGTCCACAGTGCTCTCTGGATATAGGTGAACTACAACTCCAAAACTCAAGGCCAATGCCCACCAAATTCTTATAGCATTTTTCTCTTGGTTATGGGAGTTCTGTGTGGGAAGTTTGTGTCTTTCTGCCATTCCTGCCAGGATATCTATGTTGAGTTCATCGAAACAGGCCCAGGTTTCACACTGAGTGTATAAATACATTTAAAGACATATTAACTACATGTATGACTGTGTTAGAGTGTCATTTTGGTTGGTGGTGTGCCCCAGGATTTTGTAAATGTAAAAAGTGTGCCGCGGCCCAAAAGAGGTTGGGAAACACTGTTGTATACCGCTGCTTCCCGCAGGCTCGGGGCGGTTTACATACAGCCAAAAACACACAGTGTACAACAATAGCAATAAAACAGGGAGCAATGGGTAAAATTACATAAAATGTCATAAGCAAACAATAAACGGTTACAGTATCCGGGATTCAGTTAAAGGCAAGCCTGAATAAGGTGGTTTTGCATTTTAGATTGGTTTTTAATGAAAGTGGGTGATTATGGCCAATGTTTTTATGGACTGAACATTGTTTTAATCCAGAGTGAATGTGTATGGTGCTAATGTAGTTGTATTTTAATGTATTTTTAATGTATTTTAATTGTTGAAGTGTTTTGGGGTTTATATTGTTATTATGTGGGCATCGAATTGTGCCGTACTGTAAGCCGCTCTGAGTCCCCCCTTGGGGGTTGAGAAGAGCGGGGTAAAATCTCGAAATAAATAAATAAATTTTGCATGCCCTCCGGAATGGAATGAGCTCAACAGTGGCACGGACGTCATCCGGCAATGTATTCCATAATGTCGGGGCAGCAACTGAGAAAGTTCATTGCCTGGTGGTAGATAAATGGCAGGAGCGGATTGATGGTACAGCTAATAAGTTTTGCTCTTCCAAGCGAAGTGATCTCGGGGAACATACGGGGTAAGGCGGTCCCTCAGTGTATTATATAAAGTGTATTATTATTCAGCGCGGCTTACAAGGGACAAGCCCAAAAATTAAAAGTAGAACACAACCAATTAAAGACAGCCGATAAAATATAAAAACAATCGCAATTTATTTATTATTATTTATTTCCACCATTTCTACCCCACTACTTCTCAACCCCCCCCCCCCCCAGGGGGACTCAGAGCGGCCCAACAATGGCAACAATTCGATGCCACACAGTATACATATAATAAAACCAAAACAGTTAAAATTAAATACATTAAAATATAGGTAGCATTAAAATACAATTAGCATTAAAATACATCATGTACATTCACAACAGTTAAAAACAGTATTCCGTCCATAAAAGCATTGGGTCTTGTCCACCAGTTTGCCATTTCAATCCAATCTAATCCAATCTAAATCCAATTGTAAACAACATCAAAACAATATGGCTGAGAAAAAGGAGATGCTGAGGATTTGTTTTTATAGATATTATTGTTTCTTTATATTATATTTTTTAATGTTGAATTGTTTTTATTATTGCTTTTATAATTTGTTTTTAACTGTACCCTGATATTTGTTATGGCATCGAATTACTGCCGACTGTGAACCGCCTTGAGTCGCCTCTGGCTGAGAAAGGCGGTATACAAATGCAATAAATAATTTTTTAAAAGAACATAGCTGAGGTTCAGGCTCAAGGCATGCAATACATCCTGAAGGGAGCGCTAGGAAAGTGCAACAATCAAGTAGACAGGGCTGGGAATACTGTCATCAAAAGTACCACTTGCTTGAGTTTTCCTTAGCAAAGTTGAGAGAGAGAAGTGCAAGCAAGAAGAGGCTCTCTTTCCCTGCAACAGGTTATCCACTTATTGAAGTATTCTTGAGTTTTTCTACAATATATACCAAGAGACTTGAGATGACGTAGTTAGGGAGACTACAACTTCTAGAATTCCCCAACCAACATTGCTGTGGCCATGCTGTATATATTGCAGTCTCTCTGCATTACTTCGCGAACGAAGATTCTTAGGAAGGACTCATCCCATGCTTTTTACAAGTGCGTTGATGACTAAAAAGGCCAATCTGAGATAGGCAAGTTAGGTTGCAGAAAGCACAGCAGAAAGTCTCCTTGGGTGATGTTGTTTCCAAGTTGCAGTTCTTTCTGCGTTGTCGTTTCTCTTCGAGACCCATTCAGCATGTCTTCTCGAAAGAAGCCGCAGCATTGTGGATAGTGCGTCTCCATGCCTCCCGATGTGAAGCCAGGGTGGACCATTGTTGGTGATCAATCTGGCCGAGCCTGAGATGTTATTTCAGGGAGTTCTTATATCTCTTTTTGGGGGCGCCTCTCTTGCGCTGACCCGTGGTGAGTTCACCATAGAAGTTGTATCTTTGGGAGGCGGTGGTCCTCCATCCTAGAGACGTGCCTTGCCCAGCATAGCTGTGTTTTCAATAGCATGGCTGCAACGCTGGTAATCCCTGCTTGCTCAAGAACAGCAACATTAGTCACATAGTCCATTGTATATTTAGGATTGTGCGAAGACAGTGCACAATCCTAAATATATATATTGCAGTAGATTCTGAATTGACCAGCGCCCTTGGAGATAGTAGATGTTGGATAAATGCAGTTTCTAATTACTTGAGATTTACTATTAAGAGTGGGCCTAACTGATACTATACCCCATACCATGCCATAAACTCTGTACTTATTACCTTTTAATAAAATAAATAAATAACTTTATTCGTAACCAGCCCTATCTCCCTGAGGGGACTTAGGGTGGTTTCCAGCATAATAAAGGCAAACATTCATTACCTATATAAAACAGAAGTAAAAGATGTAAACAACAACAATCAAATACATTACACAGGTTAAAGCATGTAGTTTAAATAATAGCAATTAAACAATCAACATTTAAACCATTAACAGCTAAGACAGCATAACTCCATCTCCTTTCCCTTCCATTTGTATATTAATATTTAAATACAGTAATTAAAAGCAAATAAAGACAAAGACAAACTTAACGTATTGTAACACCATTTTACTGTATTTGAAAAACAGCTTTGTGAATGCAGTATGCAATTTTAGTTTTAAAGATTGCCAGTTTCTTGAGATAATAATAATAAAATTTTATTTATATTCTGCCCTCTCCCCCCAACCTGAGATTTCAGGTTAATTGAATTCGGGTTAACTGAGCATCTATCATCATCAACACAACTTCTACTGTTATTACTACTGACATAACTGCACATGGTGCTTTCCAAGAAAAAGAACAAGAAAATTCACTTTCTTGCCCTCGGGCTTATAATCTAAGGACACGTCACACAAGGAAAGAGGATTGCAGTGTTGGAGGAGATGAATTAAATAATAGTAATGTGTAGAGAACTTCTGGCAGTCCTACTTCGTGCACCCCATAGTTCGACTAGTCCCACACTGCATAATTCACAAGGTGTGTGTTCCCTTACTAAGCAGCACCCAATAATGTGTTCTGGTGTTCCAGCATTAGGCAAGATGTATTCAGTCACTATGAAAATAGAAGAAGTCCTTTAGATTGGTCTCTGTATTATTAATTTATTATTTCGAATGTCCTAATTGTTTAAGAAGATTCCCCACTCATGAAGTCTTTGAGTATCACACAGTATGGCTGAAGCATGGGTGAGGAGGGAGCAGCTATCCGTGATACAAGAGTTAGAGTGACGTGTCACTGTTGGAATAATGTTGTGCAACAAAGCCTGTAATCTTAATAAGTCCTTAGGTTAAATTATTTGAGCTTGCTGGGATTTATGCTGGAGTAGCCCTGCACATGTTTGTATTTTAGATTTTACCTGAGCAGTTTTTCGCCTAGATTCTGACTGGGTACTGTATGACAAGCCTAAATATTAAGGACGAGAATGCATAATTTGTATTTTTATTGCGCACATAATACTACAGAAGGACATAATTTGAGGAGCAAGATAAGAAGACAAACAGTGTTGCTGATTTTTCTTGGTTGTGTAGAGAGACAGGGCTTGGTTATTTTGACTTCTAGTTAGTAGTGGGTTTTCCAGGTAGGTCAGCCAAGGAGAAGAGACTGGTTGGTGCTGTATGCAAGGAAATGGCATCAGAAAGGTTTGATCTGTCATGTCAGCAGTATGCGTTTTGAAAACATACTAATATTGGTCTTTGCTAACTCTTGTAAGTAGCATGTTGGGTACTTCATATCTGTTTGCTTTCATAGTAACAATGAAATGAAGACTAGAAACATGGTGACTAGTGCTCTCTAGTAAATCTCTGGGCTAAGAGAGATTTGAGTTGTGACAATTTATGTCTAAACAAAACCAAGACTTCTGTTAAGGGGATCAGGATCCTTACAGTACAGATAGCAAGTTGCTTTGTAGTTGAACATTGACATTTGTGGAGTCACTCTGTTTCGCTCTTCCTTCCATTTGGGGTACACTACTGTCAGGTGCCTTTTCCCTTTCTAACAGTCCCCTTGGAATTTCTTCCTAAAGCTATAAGAGATTCAGATTGAGCACACGATGAGTTAGGAATTGGTTTCATAGAATCATGTAATTAGAAGAGCTCTCTGGACCAGTGTTTTTCAAACTGTGCTCTTCCAGGTGTTAAGTCAGCTTACCAACTGTTAGCAATTGTGGGAGCTAAAGTCCAAAACATCTGGAGAAGCACAGTTTGAGGAAAATTTGCTCTGGACCATTGACTCCAATCTCCTGTTCTGTGCAGGATCTCTAGCACAGTGTTTCCCAACCGGTGTGACGTGGCACACTACTGTTCCGTGACGGATCAGCTGGTGTGCCGCGAAAAACATCCCCCCCCCTTTCTCCGCCTTCTGCCGAACTCCTGCTGCTTTGGGGAGGAGGAGGAGGAAGGGCCTGGCGGCGGCGAAGGAACGTAAAGAAGGAATGGCCGGGGCGCCGCCTCCTTTGGCCGTTTCCCCAGCCAGCCTCCAATCGAGGGAGGAAGGAGGGAAGGGTGATGTCGCTCGGGCCCCGCCCCCTTCCCAGCTTGCTCGTGCCTGATTGAGTCATGGCGGAGATGGCCCCCCATCCCTGGCGCTGCTCTCTGCTATGACTCCGGCTCCTCGCTTGCTGAGGCCGTTCAGAGGAGCATGAGCGGTGGACGGGCTTCAATGGGCGCGACTGAAGCCCATCCACCGCTGATGCTCCTCCTCTCCGCGGCCTCAGCGAGTGAGGGGTGGGAGTCATGGCGGAGAACGGCACCGGGGACGAGGAATTGCCGTGTTCTCCCACTCCCCTGCCGCCTCTTTCGCCCATGAGCCGCTACCCGTGGCAATGGGAGTGGCTGAGGCTGGCGGCGGGACCCTGGGCCAGAGCTTGGGCTTGATGGTGGCTCTCGGCCTGCTCTACTGCCTGAGGGGCCTGCTTGTCAAGTTTGGTCCAGATCCATCATTGTTTGAGTCCAGAGTGCTCTCTGGATGTAGGTGAACTACAACTCCAAAACTCAAGGTCAATTAACTATATGTATTACTGTGTTAGAGTGTCATTTTTTTGGTGGTGTGCCCCAGGATTTTTTTAATATAAAAGTGTGCCGCGGCTCAAAAAAGGTTGGGGAACACTGCTCTAGCAGATAGCTTTCCAATCTCCTTTGAAGGTGTCCAGAAAGAGATTTCATCTCCTTTCTAGACAATTGATTACAGTTCTGAACTTCTCTTACTGTCAGGAAGTTTCTTCTAGCATTCAATCCAAATGTATTATAGGGTAACTTCAAACCATAAGATTTGGCCATGCCCTCTAAGACAGCAGAGCAGGCCTGTTTCTTCTGTTGAAATATTTAAAAAGTGGAATCATGTTTTCCCTTCACCAAGTTGAACATAACCAGTTCCTTCAACCTCTCCTCATATGAAGAACAAAACATCCTCATTGCCCTTCTGTGAACTGGCTCCAGTTTATCTGTATCTTTCTTGAAAAATGAGGCTGCCAGAATCTCCAAAGCACATGGTTTTCTGTTTAAATCAATTTTTCACATAATTACTTTGATTAAGTTCTCAAGCTGTAATTTTAAAGTTAGAAAGAATGGAAGGTAAAGTACACATGTTTTTACTTATGTACTCTGTACATACGGTAGTCTTTAATGTTCTGTATTTTTTAGAGACCATTAGTGCTGAGTCCCCCTGTGGGGTGAGAAGCTACGAGGTACAAATACCATAAATAAATAAATAAATAAATTAGTACCATCTATCTCAGGTATGGGCAAACTTCGGCCCTATGGGTGTTTTGGAATTCAACTCCCACAATTCCTATTGGAAGGCTGAAGCTTACCCATGCTTGAACTACCTGTTTACTCTGCGGACCCGCGTGGGGTAGTGTTTGAATGCTGGATCAGAATTCTAGAATTTTGGGAGCCATAGAAACCCACTGAGTGACCTTGGATAAGTCACACCCTGTCACCTAAAGAGGAAGATGTAAAGCAGTGGTTCCCAACCTGTGTCCATGGACCACTAGTGGTCCACAAGAACTAAAATATGGTCCATGGCCTCACTGTAGCAACTGTTGCAATGAAAATAACTGGTCTCGTGAAACCCTCTTATAGTGCTGAGGCTTATTAAATATGGTGTTCTGTGGGCGAGTAGATGGCGACTACTGGATGGCATATGTTCATCCAGACTACTGGATGGCATATATCAGAAACTAGATCTGACATGGTCTGTACAATGCAATTTTCTTAATCAGCACTCCAAATAATCAAACCAAATATAAAGTTGACTAAAAACTGATTCATATCCCCTTTGGTACTAATGTTGGAGAGTGGTCCCTGGTCAAGTGGTCCCTGGTCAAAAATAGGTTGGCAACCATTGGTGTAAAGCAGTGCTGTCCAACTTCTAATCGGCCAAGGGCCGAACTTGATGTCACTGATGACCTGGGGGGCCGTTCGGCCCCGCCCCAGGCCCCTCCCCGCCCCCAGCCCCCTCCTAACCTGTCATTCTCCCTCCTCCTCCTCTTTATCCGGCGCCGCGGCGCATGGGACATCAGCGGCGCTGGGAAGGAGGAGGAGGCCCACCTCCTCGCACCCTCCCGCCCTTCCTGGCGCAGCTGGTGTCCCGTGCGCTGCGGCGCCAGGAAAAGGAGGAGGAGGAGGAGGGAGAGGTCTCCCGCCTCCACCTGCTCCTCTTCCACCGGTGCTGCGGCGCAGGGGAAAGCAGCTACGCCGGGAAAGAGGAGGAGGAGGAGAACTCTCCTCCTCCCTTTTTTTCCCGCGCGTGCCAGCGCCTACAATCCTACAATCCGCGAGGAAAAAGAGGAGGAGAAGGAGGAGGGAGAATTCTCCCTCCTCCTCTTTCCCCGGCGTCACTGCTTTCGCGTGCCCCGCAGCGCCGGGGGACGAGGAGGAGGAGGGAGAACTCTCCTTCCTCCTCCTCTTTCCTGGGCGCCGGCGCACGGAACAGCAGCGGCGCCCGGAAAAGAGGAGGAGGAGGAGAGAGAACTCTCCCTCCCTCCTCCTCTTTCCCCCCGCCCACGCCTTTGCCCGGATCCCGGGCGCCGGCGCGCGCGGGGGCAAAGAGGGACGAAGGAGAAGGCTGTCAGCTGACGGCCTTCTCCTTTGTCCCTCATCTTTCCCCCCGCCCGCGCCTTTGCCCCGATCCCGAGCGCTGGCGCGGGGAGGAAGGAGGGGGCGAAGGAGGAAGAAGGCAGCCAGCTGACTTCCTCCTTCGCCCCTCCTCCTCCCCCGCGGACGCGCCGCGGCTCCAATCGCGAGCCGCGGTGCAGGGAGGGGATGGAGGAAGGGGCGAAGGAGGAGGAGCCAGCTCACTTCCTCCTCCCTGCCCGCCTCCCCCGCCGCCATTTTTAAAAAAATTAGACTTTTTTTTAAAAAAAGGCGGCCGGGCGCATAGCGAGGGGCCGTGTCCAACAGGCTGGGGGCCGTGTACGGCCCCCGGGCCGCCAGTTGGACAGCCCTGGTGTAAAGCAACCATTCTCAGAATAAATCTTGCCAAGAATCCCCTGTAGTAAAGTTGTTATTAGTTGGAATTGAGGAGCCCTCAGTGGCACAATGGGTTAAACCCTTCTGCAGGCAGGATTGAAGACTGAAAGGTTGGCAGTTCAAATCCGGGGAACAGGATGAGCTCCCACCTGTCAGTTCCAGCTTCTCATGCAGGGACATGAGAGAAACCTCCCACAGGATGGTAAAAAATCCAGGCAACCCCTGGGCAATGTCCTTGCAAACAGCCAATTCTCTCACACCAGAAGTGACTTGCGGTTTCTGTCAGGGATTATGTGTTAGGTTTTCCTAGTATAAAACACAAACCTAATTTTGCAGAGTAAAACAAAAATGCAGCAGCTTCAGCTTAGCCCAGAAGTAATGTGGTCATTGAGAAAAACTCCATACCATAAAGTCAACTTACTTTATTGTAAGTAAAATAAAATATCCATACAGGAGAGTCACAAAGGAAAACATCCACAAAGTAAACCTCCACACAGGAGAGCCATAAAAGGAAGCCACAAAGGTAGCCACAAAAGGAGCCACAAAGGGAAGGATACAAAATGGAAAGGAGTATTTAAGGACATAACAATTAGACCCCCACCTTTCCCCAGGAATCTAATTGTTGAGCACCTCTGCTGCAACTCGTTACAACCAAAATTAACATTACTGAGAACACTTAAAGGTACAAATATAATTTTGTAACATAAAACTTTCAACAGTTTCTTTAATCGCTCCTGACACAAAAAAACAGAACAAAAACCTATGTACCCTGTAAACATTTCTGTAAACCGCCCTCTTCGGACTAGCCTTTAACTAGGCATACCAACTTAGTGTAATCACTTAATATAACTGCGGGTTTTAAGGAAATTCCGGGTTCAAGGAAATGTTCCTGTATTTTATTCTGTACCTCGCAATGTGATGTATGTTTTATGTTTTTATTGTATGGCTGCATGATTGATACATGCTGCCTATTTTATTTGCTGTTATCCGCCCCGAGCCTGCAGGGAGGAGCGGAATACAAGACCGAACAATAAATAAATAAATAAATAGTTTGTTTTATATGATTGGTGCCTAACCATTCTGTATTGTTTTGTCTGACTCTGAGACTCTATACAGATTTTAGTCTTGCTTGTCTGAAATGCTTGGAACCAGAGTGTTTTTTATTATTATTTTGGATTTTTAAAGATTTGTAATACGTATACTTGAATATACATAGTGAATGAAAAAAAGGGGAATCCAGGCTAGGCGTATGTCCAGCACCCAATGAGTTTTCCTTCAAGGAGCCTGATGTGGGTTGAGAGTGGGGAGAGAAGATGAGGTAGATTCAACTTACACAATGCCACTGTGAAATGCAAATGTCCCAGACACCTTCTTGGCCTTTTCCCAAAAGCAGCATAACCCAGTTCAAAGCAGATATTGTGAGATTTTCTTCCTTGATATTGTGAGTTATGGCCGTGTGGAAGGGCCATAGGACTGCACTTGACTGTGGATCAATAAAGTTTTAGCTTCATTACAAATTGTGTGTTAGGTTTTCACATCCTCCAGAAGGACACAATGGTGCAACAGAGTATGCTATACTAGAAATATGTGTTGCTATCACGTCTTTACTGAGCAAAGGAAGATAGATGCTTCTGAACTGTGGTGTTGGAGGAAAGTTCTGAGAGTGCCTTGGACCGTGAGAAGATCCAACCAGTCCATACTCGGGGAAATAAAGCCTGACTGATCCTTGGAGGGAAGGATAGTAGAGGCAAAGATGAAGTACTTTGGCCTCATCATGAGAAGAAAGGAAAGCTTAGAGAAGACAATTATGCTGGGGAAAATGGAAGGAAAAAGGAAGAGGTGCCAACCAAGGGCAAGATGGATGGTATCCTTGAAGTGACTGACTTGACTATGAAGGAGCTGGGGGAGGTGACGGTCGACAGGGCGCTCTGGCGTGGGATGGTCCATGCGGTCACGAAGAGTCAGAAGCAACTGAACGAATGAACAATCATGTCTTTAATGTTGTTTTTAATACCAGGTGGACATCCAGGGTTTTTGTTCTGCAAGGGCACACGTGTTCACCTGATATAAAAATTCCAAGATTGTTTTCCAACAGCAACACACACAGGCATTTTCATTGTCTAGTCTAGGGTTTCTACTTATTAGTGATGACACAATACCTTTTTTTTTCAGAGAAAGAAAATACAGTTAACTTTATGTTCCGGAGGAATGTATCTAGTGTGCCAATTGACTGCGCAGAGGAGGATTTTAAAATAGATATCTTCCTACTGCATCAGTTATATGTGGGTGTTTATTGTTCAAAGGAGCAGCCTGGCGGGCAGATCTATGATTGTGAACATGATGATGTTACTGTGCATAATGTAGAGCACTGTGGCACATCATTCAAGCTGGGTGCACCCCCGCTAGTGTGTAGGCTGCCTTTTAAGCTGTTTGCCCTACATGGACTTAGTTTGATGGGCAACGTGCCTGGCTGTGTGTAGGCAACTATCATCTGGTGCCAGAAGAAGAGAAAAGTAGATATGGACCATTATACTTATGGGAAGGAATTAGTGCAGCATGTGAATGAGAACCTTTTCAGTGCATGATTTATGTATGTGTGCTTTTGTCTTCAAATCACCCATTGACTTTTGTTAATCCCATTAATTTGATAGATCTTCTTAGGAAAGGAATACCCAAAGATGGTTTTTCGGGTTCCTTCCTCTGAAATACCAAAACCTGGTGTTTGTTTGTTTTCTCCCATCCATGTACTAACCAGGGCAGATCAGATAGGATCTGCTGCCATTAGGGGCCAGACTTGAGGGTATTCTTATCTGTCCACTGTATTTAGCAATACCTGAATTGACTTTTAATAAGCTTTCAGGAGTCTTTTTAAAGCTAGTTCCTTTTGTAATTGTGCTCATTTTTACAATTATTGCTTGGTAATGTAATCTATAACTCAGTCTTTTTAGAATTGCTGACACTGTATGTTGAGTGAAATGAACTGGTTCTCCTTTATGTATTCTGAGAGAGGCTATCTCCCAGTTTCACAAAATTATTCCATAGGAATGACCTCAGATAATGAATTTAATGAAGTATAATTAATTTTGATAACCTAATTCACCAATAATAAAATCATGATGAAAATAATTTCTTCAGATATGAAGAGAGCACAGAAAACCGAGATGGCTCTCAGAGGACTTGTTTATTAACATGATTTTCTCTCCTTTTCTTCATTTTCTCTACAGATTACCGACTCATCTGGGCACATTCTCTATTCCAAGGAGGATGCTATTAAAGGCAAATTTGCTTTCACCACAGAAGACTATGATATGTTTGAGGCCTGCTTTGAGAGCAAACTCCCTGTAGGTGAGTGTGAACAACCCTTCGGGATACCTTTTGGATGTTTCCCCCCTCTTTTCATTCTCTCTATATGCAGTGCATTTTGGTTGGCAAACAGGAATGTCTTCCAAATCTTTACTGAAAGGACAATTAAGAATAATCAGTTGCTAAAATTACTGATGTAGCCAATATTTTATTTATTTATTTATTTACAGTATTTATATACTGCTTTTCTCCCCCTGGCAAAATTACATAATAAGCCATAATTACTTCCCAGAAGTTCTTGAGTTTGAATGAGAATTCGGAAAAGTCTGGAGAAATATGCAGTTTAAAATTTGGAATGAAACTCGAGAAAGAATAGGCTAACAAAAGGAATTATGGATGCGTCCTAACTCTCATGAGTCATTACAAGAAAGAGTCCTCTTCTGGCTCCCACATCAGACAGATGTGCACTTCTTAGTGTTTAAGCATAGGGTCCCATAGTTCCCAGACCTGACCATCACATACCCAAAACTGGCAGGATGTGGAACTGCTTTCAACCTGTCCACAACTGGAAAACATAAATTGATAAGGAAAGCACTCTAGTTTTACAGTCAACTCCGGTTTCTTCCTATATGTGCAAGTAGAATACCACAGTTTTTGTACTAATCCTGCTGTACACATGGCATCATTTTCTTGCTCAGCTGATACTCTTTTTTGTGGTCTGTATATTAAATCAGAACTGGGACTAATGTTTGTTCTCCCCATTCCCATTCATAGTTTGCTCCTCTTATAAAGCAGTGGAGAAAATGGAAAATATGTATTTTTATAAATACATAGCTAGCAGTTTTTTGCTCGGCAGATAGTCTACTGGTGGTAGAGGCATGTTATGGTTGCAATTTTGCTTTGCACTACAAGATGAAGAGGAAGTGTACAAGACGTCGATTATGAACCTAGATCTTGGGGACAGTTGCCTAACAAGTCTTCGAGCTTACATTTCCTTTAGGAGTGACGCATTTGCCTCTTCTTTTTTCTGGTGCCTATGCTTTATGTATTGAAGTTCAGGGCCAATAGTTTACATACCTTTGGGTATTTTCTTACTGCTTCTGATCATAAATGGGCATAGAATCATAGAGTTGGAAGAGACCTCGTGGGCCATCCAGTCCAACCCCCTGCCAAGAAGCAGGAGAATCTCATTCAAACCACCCCAACAGAGGGTCATAAAGCCTCTGTTTAAAAGCCTCCAAAGAAGGAGCCTCCACCACACTCTGAGGCAGAGAGTCCCACTGTTGAACAGTTCTCACAGGAAGTTCTTAATGTTCTGGTGGAATCTCCTTTACTGTAGTTTGAAGCCATTGTTCTGCATCCTAGTCTCCAGGGCAGCAGAAAACAAGCGTGTTCCCTCCTCCTTATGTCTTCCCCTCACATAATACATGGCCATCATGTCTCCTCTCAGCCTTCTCTTCTTCAGGCTAAACATTCCCAGCTCTTTAAGCCGCTTCTCATAGGGCTTATTTTCCAGACCTTTGATCATTTTAGTCGCCCTCCTCTGGACGCATTCCAGCTTGCCAAGATCACCCTTAAATTGTGGTGCCCAGAATTGGACACAGTATTCCAGGTGTGGTCTGATCAAGGCTGAATAGAGGGTATTAATCTTGCAGAAGTTTTAATGTGGCCTAAGGGTTCACTTCTCACTATTCTGATAGAAATCCTAGATCATGTGCCTCCTGTATTATTAGCCCATAAAGTTAAGTGAGAGAATAATAAGAAGTCTTATATGTCTCATTGTGTCTTCCATTTCTCCAATTAATACTGCTAATGCAATAATGCAATAGACTAAAAATGAAAAAATTAAAACTAGATCCTATCAATCATTAGTGTAAGCAATCAAAGCAACTAGTTCAAATCAACTACAACAGATTTACAGATGTCTTTATGACCCAGTAGCTGTTCTTCCAACAGAATCCCTTCAGACATGAGGCCGTGGCATTAAGGAATAAAATGCCTTGTAGCTTTTAAGAGCCAACTTTTCTGGCTGAAATGTATATCCTTCTGAGGCTAGAAGAAACCTTTTTGTACCTTTCTTATCTTTCTGGAGGATGTCACTAAATTGTCTGAATTCGCTGTATTCATCTGCTGCAGAAAAATGACCAGGAAGCCTGTGGTACAAGTCTGTTACAGTATGTGCCTTCATGTACTATGGGCCACTTCATCAGACACATTGAATTGTTATCCAGAATTCCAGATATATATATAGACAGAAAACATGTTTGAGTGTGGGATTGTAAGTAGTGAAGTTAGAGAGTATTAAATGAATTCTTGTTTGCTTTTCCTTACTGAATTGTATGTATATAGTGAAGTAGAAACCTGGAGAAAAGGGAATGCTCACAGTTTTTCCAATTTTTCCTAGTGCAAATTTTTAGTTTTTCTAGTATGGGACAGATAAAATGAAAACTTTGGGGAGTGCAGAAAGAGATCGAAAGTCAAATAGCTTTTTTTAAAGCCATATGCTTTTTACACCGGGATTTGCACACTCAAAATGTGAAGAACTGTGCAATATGAAGATTTCTATATAAGACTGCAGAATTCAAAAATGATATTCTTGTGTGCACCATAAATACACAATGCTAAAATCCAAGATGTATATCTGGAACTATTTGTTGTCGCCACCTTGATTATTTGTGAAAGAACTAGACAAGATCCTGAAGTGTAAATATATGCAATTGAATACCTCTGATGTAAAGAATATCCATGTCTTGTATTTCCAAGCTAGACAGCAAAGGAAACTGAGAAGAAGAAAATAAACTCTTTTGAAATATAGCTTTGGAAATGAGTTTTGTGGATCCTTTGGACTACTAAAAAGACAAATAAAAGGTTCTTGAAGAAATCAACCCTGAAATCTCCCTAAGCCAAGATGACTAATGTGAGGGCGCTTCCACACGGCCATATAACCCAGAATATCAAGGCAGAAAATCCCACAATACGAGATTTCTGCTTTGAACAGCGTTATCTGAGTCTACATTGCCATGTATCAAAAAAGCAGATATTGTGGGATTTCCTGCCTTGATATTCTGGGTTATATGGCTGTGAGAGTATCTTTGATATCTTCAAAAGACATTACTTACTAGAAAAACAAAATGCTTGGTAAATAGAATTCAGTAGGAAGAGGACTGCATTTCAGATGAATAAACCTTCTCAGGAAAGGCATGGTCTTGAGTCTGTAAGACCTGAGCTGTTGATGACAGAAGGACTTGAAGGTCTTTCCTTCATATGGTTGCTATAATTTGAAGGCGATATGATGGTATTTGACAATAACAAATATCCATCTTTTTTATTTTTCTCCCTTTTCTCAAATGGAAACAAATCCATCACACATCTGGGGTACAGCAGTTTACAGCTCATTGTAGTAATTTCCTACAAAATTTGAGATTTTGATTGCTTCATATTCTTATTTTCCAGAGCATGCCAAATAGTTCATTTTAATATTCTAAGTTAGGTGCTTGCGCTTTGCTACTCTGCTGCTGAGTATGCATACCCAGTGTGGGACACATATCACCACGCTAAAGCAGTGTATGTGGCTCTTAATGAGACATGCCGCATTATCACAGGATGTCTATGCCCTACACCACTAAAGAAATTGTCCTGTTTAGCTGGTATTGCACCACCTGACATCCGCCGGGAAGTAGCAGCCAATAATGAAAGGCCCAAGGCCATGACATTTCTGGCCCATCCTCTGTTTGGATATCAGCCAGCATGCCAACGCCTTAAATCAAGAAATAGTTTTCTAAGATCTACAGAGATACTCACAGGAACACCTCAGCAAGCGAGAGTCCAAAAGTGGCAGGCGAAAACATGGCTGATACCAAATGAGGGATTCCGTCCTGGGCACACAAAAGACTGGGTGACTTGGAAGGTGCTGAACAGACTGTGCTCTGGCACCACGAGATGCAGAGCCAACTTTAAAAATGGGGGGAGGCCACAAAATGGAGTTCTCAACATGTGGGTGTGGAGAAGAGCAAACTACAGACCGCCTATTACAATGCAGTCTGAGCCCTGCCACATGCACAATGGAGGACCTTCTTATAGCAACACCAGAGGCACTCCCAAGTGGCCAGCTACAGGTCAAAGGACATTTAATATAATGCCAAGTTTTAAAAACTTGGTGTTTAAAAGTTTCGCTTCACTTCTGATATGATTAAAAAAAAGTTAGAAATAAAGGCAAATATCCTCTGAACAAGTCTTGCCTCCCCCCAACCACCACCCGGGTGATTGATTTGCCAGAGGGTCCTTAGAATCAGAAACTATTTGAAGATTTGCAACAACAAATGAAAATTTCAGTTTTCCCCAAAAATGTTCAGTTTCCTTGGAAAAAAACGGAGTGACTTCCCCTCCATGGTTTCAGCTATATATTTTTACATCTATATGTGTGTGGAACTAGTAACCATTTATAAAAAACATTAGCACTTAAAGTATTTAGCAGTGTCCTGTTATGGTATTTAGCACAGTGTCCCGATGTGGAATGTTTGTACATATAAATGTCATTAAGTAAATAATCAAAGTTTTATGTTGCTCAGGTTCTTGGTAGCGTCAGCTGTCCTTGATGTGATTTATCACTGACGATTTGGGATGCTGTAGCAATCATAGATGCAGGGTTATATTCCCCCGAGAAGTGAAAGTCAGTGTAACAGACAAGTTGGCCGTTGGGTCTCTGAACAACTGTTTTCTTATGCAATTAGCCACAAAAATGGGGAAGAGGAAGCGAAAGGAGCAGCTTTTTGCGCAGAGGGAAGAGCTGATTTGCAAGACTTGAGGAGATCCCTGTAATAAGTGGTTTATTGCTATCACAAAACTCTTGCCTTACGCCACTCACTTTGCTCTTTGACTTCAGGTCATTGCCTACGCAATTCTCTGCAGGTATTCTTGCTGTTCTTGTCACAAACTGAAGCATGGGAGGAAGAGATAATGTGTTTTGTTTGATGAAATTTTAACTCATTTGTCTTAAATGTAGTCCCATGTCCTTCAGTCCAGATTGTCTGGCGAAACTCTCCACAAGTTAAAAAAATCCCATGATTTTCCTCTTTAATAACAAGCAAATGTTCAAAGCCACATTAATTCACACTTAAATCCCTGAGTCTTCCTCTGGTTTATATCTTACTTGAAATTGCAATAGACACATACTGTTGTCACTGATCCAATAAGCAATAATTATTGTATAGCCATCAAAACATGGGGAGGTTTTAGTGAGATCTTTGGAGAGTTGGGTGTACTTTAGACTTGATAGTTGGTCCTCTGGAACCACCTGCACCTCTGTGTGTGTATGTGTGAGAGAGAAAGTCCAGATTCCAGTCAAGCACAGAAACTGATGTTCAAAAGTTTATTAATTTGTGGTAGTTTTAATGGCCAAATAAAAAATGGTTAGCTTATAGCATGTCCATACTGTGGAGGGGAAGGTTTTGCCTAAACATTGGACTACATCTTTGAAATGTAGTCCATAGCCAGGAGAAAATAGTGATTGTTCCAGGTGGTGTTTCCTATTCTTGGTGTTTCATTCCTCTGGGAAACTCCAGATTGGTGTCACTTTTTGAAGATGTTCAGTATGCAATTGATAATAGACACCCAACATTTCATCCATTCTTTCTTGATAAAAATGCCTAATGGAATGGAGGAAACCAAATAGTGGGAGTGCCTGCTGTTGCGTGTCACTTCCCAAAGTTGTATGGAGCACTTTTAGAAACCAGCAACAAATGCTCATATCCTACAGACAAGTGAAGGGTAGATGTTTGGGGGAAGGGGCATGTTCTGTCAGGCACTGCCATTTGAAGGCAATCATACCTTTTGATGAGTAGTGTTCAGTATTCCACCTACCCACTCTTCTTGGTTTCCTGCTTTAGGATTGGGAACACCTGTATATATTGGTGTAGCTGTAGCATATGCTTATCATGATGTTTATATTTGTTATAAACATCATGATAAGCATATGCTGGTGGACAGCTCAATGAAGATGTCAACCCAGCGCGCTGCAGCAGTGAAAAAAGCAAATTCTATGCTTGGCATGATCAGGAAGGGAATCGAAAATAGGTCGGCAAATGTTGTATTGCCTCTCTACAAATCTATGGTGAGGCCACATCTGGAGTACTGTGTACAATTCTGGTCACCGCACCTCAAGAAGGATGTAACGGAACTGGAAAAGGTACAAAGAAGGGCAACAAAAATGATCCAAGGGATGGAGCAGCTCCCTTATGAAATCAGGTTGCAACGCCTTGGTCTTTTCAGCCTTGAAAGACGGCGTTTAAGAGGTGACTTGATCGAAGTGTATAAAATCATGCATGGGATAGAAAAAGGTGAATAAAGAAAAAATTTTCTCTGTCACCCAACACTAGGACTAGGGGGCACTCCCTAAAGCTCCAAGGTAGGAAAGTTAGGACTAATAAAGGGAAATATTTCTTCACCCAGAGGGTCATTGGGTTATGGAACTCACTTCCAGAGGAGGTTGTGACAGCTGTCAGCCTGGACAGCTTCAAGGCAGGATTAGACAGATTCATGGATACCAAGGGAATCAGTAGTTACTGAAATGGACATCCAAGTGCCACCTCTGTGTTGATGGAGGCAGGCAGGATTTTCCCCGGGTACTGGTTGTGGGGGGTCGGGAGCAGGTGAGGGTTTTGCCCTCCTTTCTGCTAGAGATCCCTGTGTACAACTAGTGGGCCACTGTGTGACACAGAATGCTGGACTAGATGGGCTGAGGCCCGATTCAGCATGGCTCTTCTTATGTTCTTATGTTCTTATTTGGTCTTGGTCTTGTGGGTCAAAGCAACAAATTTAGAAGTGAATGCTGCATGATCTGCAGTTTTGCCCATTTTGATTTCTATGGCATATTAATTTTAGACTGATTATGTGCAGGATTTGTGTCAGAAATATTGTGCAAACTATCTGTCCTGTAAAGCTCCTTTTCTAGTTTTCTAGTAGATTTTTTTTGCAATTGTGGGGAATATCTGTTGAAGCAAGAACACTAGTGTGTAGAGTGTTCAATCTTTAAAGTGGAAAAGATTATTGTGATTTTTATTTTTGTTTAATTGTATACAGTTTTATTGTGAATACTTGTTATTTTTAACTTTAGGCAATTAGATACAGAAACATAATAGTAGAGCAGGATATGTTTCTAGTTCACAATATGAATTTCTGTGGTCTCAATCTTTTCATGTCCTTTTGGATAATTCATGATTGATAGTTATCTATCAGGTGTTGAAAATATATACTGTTTTCCATATGATTTCCACTAAATTAGCCACATAACTGACCAAATGTTGGGTTGCTGTGAGTTTTCCATGCTGTATGGCCATGTTCCAGAAGCATTGTCTCCTAACATTTCGCCCACATCTATGGCAGGCATCCTCAGAGGCTGTGCGGTATGTTGGAAACTAGGTAAGTGGGGTTTATATATCTGAAATGTCCAGATATTGGACATTCTACAGATATGTCCCATGATTCCGACCCTGAAAGCCTTCGACAACCCATTGACAAAATGCTATTTTCTGATAAATGTCTGTCACCTTAGCCCAGAGACCCAAAGCTGCTGCTTTTTGAGGCATATGCACATTTATTCTGAAGTTGTGCAACTGCTCATTCAGAGCAAAACATATAGGAATAAAATATATTACTGTTATGAAAAATGCTTGCAGTACTTTGTGCTATTAGGAGTAGCTTGTTCTGTCCCATGAAGAATGCAATTTATCTCCCTACCCCTTCCATGTGTTTCCTTTGCAGTGCTCTACTGCCATCTATCTGTGAAGTGGGCCCTAAAATAAAATATTTCCAGGTTAAGAGGGAAAGGGTTAGTGTTCATTACATAAAGCCAGAGTTCATTATATAAAGACTTCTCATGTGGTTGTAATTGACAGATAAAGGGGGTGGGCGAGAGGGAATACAGAGATTCTCTTTCTCCTGTCCCCAAGTAAATTTGTCTGCTGCCTGTATTCCATCATTAGGATGTGGATTTTTGTTGCTGTTACATGTTTTCATGTAATCTCTGATTTATAGCACTCTAGCATAGAGGTTTTTAGTAAGATTTACTTAGAAGAGGCTTGCCAAGCTGAGTGAGTGTGGCTTTCCCAAGGACATCCAGTGGGTTTCTGTGGATGAGCATAGATTTGAATGCTGGTGTCCTTGAGCAGAACTTCTTAAACCAGCCTCACAATGGAGCAGGAAAGAGAAGTGTGTGGAATGACAAAATGGGGGTGGAGGGGAAGAAAAAAATAACCCTGCATGCCTCTCCAGACATTTCCTTCCCCCCATCCACACCTTAGGGCCCTTCCACACAGCCATATAACCCAGAATATCAAGACAGAAAATGTGGGATTTTATTTAGCTGTGTGGAAGGGGCCCTAATCTTCCTGCAGATCATGGCTTGGAATAAGGTTGGCCCTCTTTATCTGCAGGTTCAACCATCCACAGCTTGAATGAATATGTCTCTCTCCAAAAAGCTAACCCTGACCTTGTCCTTTTGTATATGGGACACCATTTTACTACACCATGTATTTGGTTTTGCTATGGTACAGTTGGCCCTCCTCATCCAAGGATTCAGCCATCCAATATTTTTTTAAACTTTGATTTTATACCTATTTTATATACTTGAGGTCTCATAAAAAGGCTCATGAATTGAAAAAAGTTTAAGAAGTCCTGTCCTAGAGTCCTAGCCCAAGACTCAAATCATTACACCACTCTGGCTGTCAGGAGGTGAACATATACAACTGTTTTTCTTCTTTTTTATGGCAACCTACTCACTCATCCCCCCCCCCCTCCAAAATAAGTCAGAGCTGTGCTGCTAATGGTTTAGCCTTTCCATAAGAGAGGTGGAACCCCATGTACGTTCACTATGGGTTCTTTGTGGGGTGAGATGAGTATGTTGGTTAGTTGGCTAGCCTCCTACCCGTATTATTTTTAGCAGCGGGGAAATGTCATCTTACAATGCAAAACAAGCTGTATGCAGACACCTAGACTTTTGCAAACTCCAATAATCCTGCATTCTCACACTCTCAATTGCATGAGGGTATGTCGGAAAAAATGTTTATCTTTTTAAAAAATTGCCGAAGTTGGCAAGTATATTCCCCAATATATAAATAAACAAAAATGAAAACCAAAGTTTCTTGGGCCCATCTTTGGGTGGTTTGGCCCACCACATGGATAAAAATTGACCACACACAATTCACATTTGTCCACCTTGGGTCTTTTTTAAGAAATAGAAGCTAAATTTGCATTTTTGTGCAGTTTCCCCCCACAGTGGGTGCATTATCTATGATTCACATTTTTAAAATTAGAATAATTAATGTTCTGATAGGTCTCCTACTGTATCTTTTTATTATATCCTACTTTTGTTTAAGTTGGCTCCTGACCACCCCAATGGTTCTAATAATATTTATAACAATAAAAATTTCTTTATTATTATAAACTGCCCTATCTCTCCCAAATGACTCATGGGTGGATTTCTTAATTTGGGACCCCCAGCGGGCAATGTGGACTGCCAAAGTGCTGCCCAAAACCATAATTAAGCCAATGGACAGGAATCAATGTATAGTTTTGAAAAACAAGATCCTTTTTGTTTACCAGTAAAGGAACTCCTGAAATCTATTCAGAATACACGTAGACATGGCTATTTCCCCAAAGTCCCTTAGCGCCCCCATTGTTCAAGAATTTACATGATTTTTAAAACCGCTCGGCTCCTGTCTGGCACCCCAGCAGGTTGTCACATAACACCTGTCTTGCAGGATCTGCACTGGCTGCCAATTGAGCACCGGATCACCTTCAAAGTGTTGGTTCTCACCTTTAAGGCCTTGCACGGCCTGGGGCCAGCGTATCTGAGGGACCGTCTCACTCCATATTGCCCTTCGAGATCACTACGGTCCGAGGATGCTAATCTTCTGGAGGTACCTTCGGCGAAGCTGGCACGTCTGACATCCACCCGTCGGAGGGCGTTCTCTGTTATAGCCCCCACGCTATGGAACGCCCTCCCGGCCGAAACCCGGGCAATGAAGGACCTGCTCCCGTTTAGACGGGCTTGTAAAACCCATCTGTTCAAGCAGGCCTTCGGCGGGTAGGCCAGCACATTCCAATCGTGCCACTGTTCCTGTATTGTTTATTGTGTTGCTCTGTTTTTAACTGCTTTTACTGTTTTATTGTTTCTGTATTTTATTGTGCCTTCGGCTTCTGTAAGCCGCCGCGAGCCTTCGGGAGTCGGCGGCATAGAAACCCGAAAAAGAAATAAAAATAAACAGAGATTTCACCACTTCAAAATACATATGTGTTGGAGTCCCTTTTGAAATGTTGATAGGAAAAAATATTTTATATGTTGGGCAATATGGCCCACAAGGGACCGTGGGAGAATTTCCTTCACTTCTCCATGCTGTTGCCAACACCTAATTTAGAAGGCGAATTGCTGGTTCTGGAGACTTCCAAGAGAAACAGTTGACTTTTTAAAAAACTTGCTATTTCTGTGCCATAAAGCTTCCATTTGACATATTTACCTTTTTATGACCCTCCGCTTTAAATCAGATTAATGATGTTAAAAAGTGAAAGGTATCAACACAGCCCATCTGGAATTGAAGTAATAAATAAAAATATGTTGAAATGACCTTAGGGTACAAAAAGTTCCAAGAAGACCTCATCTCTTTTCTCTTCTGAAAGTCAAAGTCTAGAGAGGGAACCTACCTCCAAAGAAGGAATACTATTAATTTTCTTGCCCAAAATTATATATATATATATATATATATATATATATATATAGAGAGAGAGAGAGAGAGAGAGAGCCATATCCATGCATATGTGGCATTGGGAGACGAGTTTTAGTAGGTTTTATGCTAACGTAAGTACTGTATATAATAATAAGCCCCATTAGACTCAGTGGGACCTGCTTCCAAGTAAACTTGCATAAAATCCCTCTAACTTATATTTCAAAGATTTTTTTTTTAGGAAAGAGCCTTTAGCTTCTTTGCCTACTTTATAATTGTATCCTTCTTGATAGTTCCTGGGATCTGTTACTAATATTTGGCCATAACCAATCGGACAAATCCAAAAACAAGTCAGCTGAAAATAAACCTCATAGTCAAACCCACTTACCCAGTCTGGTTTCTTGAGAAATATGTATACGTGTCCCAGTTTAATTCCAATCAGAGGTCGGGGAGGAAGAATCTGAATGAGGGGGGGAAAAGACTGGAGGAAGGGGAAAAATTATGGTAGCAATGTGACTGTCATATTTGAAATGATCCTGTACTTTTCTAGGTGATCTGCAGTCTTAGAAGCACAATTTCTGATTATTTTTATTTGTTCAGTCTAATATACCACTTTGGGTTTGTTTATATGTTTGTTTATTAAATTTATATTTCACCATTTTCTAAAGACAGGACCAAAAAACAGCTATACTAACTTTTTCATTTAGATAGGTAGAGCTATTTAGCTCCATCCAACTTGTCTGGCTCTATGTTCTGTGTGTTTCCTTATTATGAAAGGGAGGAGCAAAGCTCAGAAAGTTGGAGTGCCTTGTGTTCTGCATGCTTCATGTACTTACTTGCAGTTTGATCTCATTACTTTTGGAAGTTCTTCCTTCACCCCATATTCAGATTTTTTCTGTCATTTTAGGCATAAATGAGCTGCTGCATTTGCTATTCATAGGCTTCTATGAGAACAGAGCTGCAAATCCCTCCTGAATGGGATGGAGGGGAGTAGGAATTTCCTGGCAGCCTGAGCACTGCATACAATGAATCCTTTCATTCCATTTCCAGGAACAGGGCGGATGCCAGACCAGCTCGTGACCTTGACTATGAAGCACGGAGTAGAAGCAAAGAACTACGAGGAGGTACAGCACGGCTTTTGCTGTTTGTGGCTCTAATTCTCTTCCTGTCACCCATGATGTTGTGTGTGGCCTTATGGCTCACAGTGTGATTTTGTTTTTCCTAGCCAATTTAACAGCCTGCCTGCTTCATAGAGTATACTTCTCTTTTAGTGGAGTTATTAAATTTGGCTGAATGCATTGTGGTGAGGAGGTGGGAAGAATCTCTTGCTTGGCAGTGAGTTTACTAACTGTGACAAATCCAAAGGGCATATACATTTTATTTTAGAACACTTTATTTGTGAACACAGTGACATGTGTATTTAAAGGCATGGTGGAGCCCCCGGTGGCGCAGTTGGTTCAACCCCTGTACCGGCAGGACTGAAGACTGACAGGTCGTAGGTTCGAATCCGGGGAGAGTGCAGATGAGTTCCCTCTATCGGCTCCAGTTCCTCATTTGGAGACATGAGAGAAGCCCCCCACACGGATGGTAAAAACATGAAAACACCCGGGCGTCCCTTGGGCAACATCGTTGCAGACAGCCAATTCTCTCACACAGTTTCTCAAGTCGCTCCTGGCGCAACCAATTTAAGGCATGGTTGCAAATATTAGGCAATATTTTAAAACATTAGGCAAGTTTGGGAAGATTCCTTTATCACAGCTTTACAAAGTATCTGACATAAAATCTAGTTAATCAAGGTTGCATTAGTAATTACCATGGGATAAATCCAGAAGTCAGCCTCACATATAAGTTAAAGCCAGGTTTTAGGGCCTAAATTTTGGATTTTGGTATGAGCTGTGAATATGAGCTATTGGAGGTAAAAGTTGCAGCTTGACACTTGGATCCATTCCACGATGAAACAAAAGCACTTTCACCAACTCAGGGCTTTGGCCACCACTATTTCCGCATCCAGGCATTCAAAAATATAGTAGGGAGATGAAAGGCTAGAGCTTTGTCGATCCCAGGAAAACCTAAAAGAAACACTGACCCCCTCTACTTTGTCTGCTTTGCTACCACATCTGGCCTTTTTGAATGTGTGGGCAAGAAAATAGTGATGTCAGTGGTTGCTCTTTTGCATTACTCTGCCATGGAAGGGGGAGCAGAGGAAGATGGTGCTTCTTGTGGGGTAGGCTCTTCCCGGACAGACTGTTAAGTCACACTGACAGACTATTAGAGTACACATGTTAAGACAGTGGTTGTCAACCTGTGTGTCCCTAGGTGTTTTGGCCTACAACTCTCAGATATTCCAGCCAGTTTACCAGCTGTTAGGATTTCTGGGAATTGAAGGCCAAAACATCTGGGGACACACAAGGTGAGAGCATTGTGTTAAGGTATAAGGGCAAGGTGGAGCTAGTGGAGGAGATCTGCAGATCCTTTTAAATCACCAATGTTGGCACATTTGTGCAAAAGGTATTTCCACAATCACAATAGTTTTCTTTTCCCTTGTAGAATATTTACCGTTTTGTTTCTCCATCTTACTTTTTAAAACTATCAGATTTTGGTTAATTAAAGTTAGGATAGATTGCTTTCTTGAACCTACTCTAACCTTTAGAACTAAAAGGCTGATTAACCCTGTTATTACCATCATTTATAATGTAGCACCATCAGTGTATATCACGCTTTATAGGAGTGGTTGGTCTACAGCAGTGGTTCCCAAACTTTTTTAGCCTACCGCCCCCTTTTCAGAAGAAATATTGCTCCGCACCTTCCCTAGAAATTTTATTTTTTTTAATAGCAATTAAACAAAGATCTATGTATTAAGGCAGTGGTTCTCAACCTTTCTAATGCCATGACCCCTAAATAAGGTTCCTCATGTTGTGGTGACCCCCAAACATATTTTTGTTGCTACTTTATAAATTTTGCTACTCTTATGAATTTTAATGCAAATATCTAATATGCAGGATGTATTTTCATTGTTACAAATTGAACATAATTAAAGCATAGTTAATAATCACAAAGACAATATGTTTGGGGGAGTATGGACAACGGATGATGGGGTTTGCAGTACCTTCAACCAATTCAGCTCTGACTTCCACAGACCACTGAGATCCCCCCACAAATTACAGACCTGGACCAAACTTGACACACAGAACTCCCATGACCAACACAAAATACTGGAGAGACTTGGGGAAAATAGACCTTGGTATTTGGGAGTTGCTGGGATATATATTTCCCTGCCATCAAAAAGCATTCTGAACTCATACAACCATGGAATTGACTCAAACTTGGCATAGAGAACTCCCATGACCAACACAAAATACTGGTGAGGCTGTCAGAAAATATACCTTGACATCTGGGATTTGATGTTACTTTGAGGATTCTGGTTCTGATCCATCAGGGAGGCTGGGCCGCGTGACACACCCTTGATCATCTGGCTCCTGCTTTTTGCCAGGCCTGAGTAGGCGGAAGCCGAGAGACAGGCTCTCCACAAAGCTAGGCCGCATGGTGCAGCCTCGATCCCCAGCTCCCACCGCCTGCCAAGACGCAGGAGGCGGGAGCCAGGCGAGAGGCTCCCCGTGAGGCTAGGCTGTGCGGCTCCCACCGCCTGTGTCCTAGCAGGCAATCGAGGCTGTGCCATGTGGCCTGGCCTTGCGTGGAGACTCCCGCCTGGCTCCTGCAGCATGGCAGGCAGTGGGAGCCAGGTGATGGTGGCTGCGCCGTGCAACCTAGCCTCACGGGAGCCTCTCGTCCGGCTCCCACTTCCTGTGGCCTAGCGGGCAAAGGGAAACAGGCAATTGAGGTTGCACCACACAGCCCAGCCTTGCGAAGAGCCTGTCACCCAGCTCCCGCCTGCTGAGGCCTGACAAACAGCGGGAGCCAGATGATCGAGGGTGCGCCACATGACCTAGCCTAGCGGGGAACTTCTCACCTAGCGCCGCACCATTCTGAGGAAGTGAAGGGGGCGGGGCCAAATAAGAGGGCCTCACGACCCCTCCTAAATGGCCAATCGACCTCTCTTGGGATCGCGATCCCCAGGTTGGGAATTGCTGCACTACAGCAACCCAGTGATTTCAGCCATGTTTTCACCGCCCCCTTACAGTGATTCATCGCCCTCCAAATGCACCTGTGGCCATCATTGCCCCCCTGGATCGCTCCAGCACGCACCCCCCAGGGGGCAGTAGCGCCCACTTTGGGAATGACGGGTATACAGTCATTAATTTGCTAGTTCCCTGTCCCTTAGTCTTGTTGTTGCCCTGTGCTTTCAAGTTGTTTCAGATCAGCTATGCCTGCCCCTTTTTCTGTCCCTCCATGGCCCCTGTTGGGGTGGAGGGATGGGATGGCCTTTCATCATTCAAGGATGCTATTATATTCACAATTGCTGAGCCTTCAATGTCCCCTTGTGGCCTTGCAGCACAGACGGATCGTTGTAACACTGTTCTTTGTGCTATTATATTATGAATGCTGTTCAATGCACCCTACACTATGCAAGATCTATTGTGTTCAGTCATGCTCTCTGCTAAATGTGTTGAGAAATGCTATTTAAACCAACTTACAGTTTGAAGCTGGAGATTCTGAATCTGAATGACTGTATTGTACTGTTCCTCAAATAATTATGTTCCTCTCATGTGGTTTTTCTGGTCTGTTACGCTTATTCTGT
The DNA here is from genome assembly GCA_030556195.1 of Anolis apletophallus. Taxonomy (NCBI): domain Eukaryota; kingdom Metazoa; phylum Chordata; class Lepidosauria; order Squamata; family Anolidae; genus Anolis; species Anolis apletophallus. The sequence continues at coordinate 24,857,186 of JARBWK010000002.1, forward strand.
GAGTGTTAGACTAATATATATTTATTTTGTTAAGGACTAGTAAAATGTTAACTTTGAAGTAAATGATCAGAACCCATCAAGTTTTCTCTAAATTGAAAGGTGAATACAATACATTCATAGGTATGGTTCACAAGTGAAGAGAAAAAAATGTTCACCCCATATATTGTTTGTTATAACTGACAAAGGAGAGAAGTAGAGATATGTTGCCCTTCTCCTTATATGGTGTTGCTGTATGCAACTCAGGGCAAGGTACTATTTTGGGATAACTAGTATACAACTTGGAAGAATAAATGCTAAAACTCTACAGTGAAATTCTATTTATCTTTATTCAGAAGTAAGTTTCAGTGTATTCAGTCACTCTCATCACTATTTTGGAAATAAATATTTATAATCATTTTATGTAATTGTGTATTTTATTGCTGTTTTTATATTGTATTGGCATCAAATTGTTGCCTGCTGGTAGGCGCCCTGAGTCCTGCTTCGGGGGTTGAGAATAGGATGGGATATAAATGTTCCAAATAAATAAATACATACATACATACATAAAGTCCTACTAAGCCAATGCCTGCCATCAATTGTGAACTTTGAACTCAGGATTCACTTTTTACTTCTGACAAGTGTGGCAAAGATCTGTCCCTCTTCAGTACAGTTGTTACTGCTTTGAGTTCTTTTATTTGTTTTCTTTCTCAAACTGTACTAAAATAAGTTTGTGTAAGTTGCTTGAACTGATAAGTATTTTCCTTCTGAATGCTAAAAGCTTATTACCCAAGTTATTGTAATAAAATGATGTAGGTGTTTAGTCATGGCAAACACTTTATTTACCTGAGAATGAGCCCAGTTGAACTCTGCAATCTCTGAGTTAGAGATTTAAAAGATCTAGAAGATTGCCTTCTTTTTTGAAATAAGAGCTTTGATTAACTTTAACTATATAAATTCATTTCAAAAATCTTCAGACCAAGAACTATTCTGTTTCTTGGTCTTTTAATGATGATATGCATGCATGTAAGAACAAATATGTGCACTAAAAAGAATGTTCTTAAAGTATTTGCTACCCTTTTAATCATGAACACATTCTTGATTAATCTAATTAATTGATTCAATAGTGTACTCACAAGTTAAGAGACTTCAAAAGAAACTATCTTTGGCATGCATCAGACAATTATGCCAAGCTTGTCAAGATACTGCAGTTTACAGCAGTAGATCAATGACAGTGACAAGCTAGTCAGTGGAAAAAAATAAGCTGATTTTAGAGTCAGGGCTCTGCTCTTTAGTGGTGGACACACAGTCTTGTTTTTCAGTCATGCCAACCCTAAAAATGAGATGAATTCAATTTTTTTTAAGGTCAAAACACATGTAGGTCCCCAAGTGTTTTGGCCTACAACTCCAAGAAATCTCTGCCAGTTTACCAGCTGTTAGGATTTCTGGAAGGTGAAAACCAAAACATCAAGGGACCCACAGATTGAGAACCACTGCTTTAGGCAGAGGAAGGAATATTTATCTGTGGAAGGGTGGGCAGTAATTCAGTCACAGTATTTATATGCTCATTACCTACAGTAACTCTGCTGAAAAGTTCCCTAGTAAAAGAAATGTTTTAATGGGAATAAGGCTTAGAGTGCCTCCTTGTGGCGAGGCTTGCACTAGTTGATCATAGACCCATAGAAGACTCTTAATAGTTGAAACTTTTAATATTTCAACCCAAACCTACATTAGTCACAGATTTTTATTATATGTGTGTGTGTATGTATCTGTAGCTAAGGTCATATATGCACATTGTGTTACATATGTATCATGTTGTTTTATGTTATATACCAGTATGTGTGGAAGGTAAAGGCAATTCATGGACTTTCATCTTTGGTATCTTAATGTGACCTGCATTTCTTCCTTGATCAGATTGCTAAAGTTGAGAAGTTGAAGCCATTGGAGCTGGAGCTTCGAAGACTAGAAGATCTTTCAGAATCTATTGTCAATGACTTTGCCTATATGAAGAAGCGAGAGGAAGAGATGCGAGATACAAATGGTAAGTATATGTGTACATCTAACATACGTTGTTATGAGATATACTTAGTGCCTGGCTTATAAAATTTAAATCAGGCTGTCCAGTCCACCACATCATCATAGCCGATTTCTTGTGGCTGAGTATGATTGCCTTCGAGAAATAGTTTTGATGGTGGGATCATAAGTGACTGTAGAGACCTATTCTGGATTCGCATGGACCATCACAATTTATTTATTTATTTATTGTTCATTCTTGTATACCGCTCCTTCCAGCAGGCTCGGCATTACAGATAAACAACCTCTGGAGAGCCTTTCTCCAGTTAGCCTTTTACCATCTATCTGCTGAGTTAATCCTTTCTCTGCACTCTCATATTAATCTCACTATTTTCATTTTAGCCACACAATTCATGTTCATATTGATCTCTTAAGAGTGTGTACATTTTGTGTTTTGGATAATATAGGTGGAATAGTCTTAAATGAAATAACTTTTAGTTTTTTTCGTATCAGGAGCGACTTGAGAAACTGATTTTCTTTGTTTGTTTCAGAGTCTACCAACATTCGAGTATTATACTTCAGCATTTTCTCCATGTTCTGCCTCATTGGACTGGCTACCTGGCAGGTCTTTTATCTGCGTCATTTCTTCAAAGCCAAGAAGCTTATTGAATAACAAGAGGAGCGTTTTTTTGTTGTTTTTAAAAAAAGTGAAACCCCAACAGGACAAAACAAGAGATCCGGCAATGTTTGTTTAGAGCTAACTTGGAGTTAGCACGCCAAACAGAACTTTTTCTGCATTTGGCTCCCAAAGGAAGGGAAGATAATGTTGGCATAGGAAAAAAGTGAGGAGTCTCCTGAACTATTTTTGGATAACTTTGGGAGGGTCTGCAGTTGTGATTTCTGGGGGACTCTTGAACGGGAATGAAATAAAACTGCAGTTGGATTTTGCGCTGTCTTTTTCCTCTCCTTTACAGATAAAGTTAGGTGACCTCTTTTTTGTATATCAAGAAACTAATTGTCATTCCAGTTGAATACATGGAGTTTGTGAAACGGTCTGCTTGTTGCCATTCTGCATTTTGTGAAGGAATGGCACAAATGTGCTTGACACCAGTTCTTCCAGAAGCAGGCCTTGTTGCAAAATAATTGGTAGTTATACCTTAAGAGTGGGAAACATGACCTCTTGTAGTTATCTGTCAAAATGTTCGCTGTTTCTATTGGTAAAATCATAAAAGATGTAAGGAAATGAAATGGATCTTATGGCACAAGTTAGAAAGGAAGAGCTGTTGAGCAGGCTTTTGCTCTCATGCTGTCCCATTCTTAGAAATGATGTTTTCTCTGGTTCTAAATGTTTAACTTGTTGAGAACACCTTGATAGCTGTGCAAGGCCATTAATTTACATCACAAAAAGCAACTGCCAGATGCATCATTGAAGTGCGTGCTCAGGTTAATTCCTCTATGAATACTCTTGTCTCCTCTCCTTCACTCCAATCCACCATCAACGTAAAGCTCTGATCTGCCAAATATAAAAGTAAAATGGCTACCTGGTTGATGCCAGACCTGCGTCATACATTTACAGTCTGATTACCTAATGGCAGTGACATGAGCCAGTGTGAGGTATTTAGATCAGCTCTAGTTGTGTGTTGATTTCTTAATAATGTAAAATGGTTTCATGCATATTAAATATTTACAGTTACAACACAATAGAAGTATGCAGAAGTTCTCCCTCTCTTTCCACACCTCCCTATCTGTCCCTATCCCCCAGAACCTATTTACATCTGTGTCTGTCTGTAAAAACACCATAGGGAGTACATACACATGACCCTTGAGATACCTTATTCTGAAAGGGGCTGTGGTGCTGCCTCCCAGCTATGAATGGTAATGTGGGGACGCAGTGCACTTGCAATTTCCTTCAGTCTTTTCTGGCTCGACAAGGAGATTGATTTGCCAGTCATTGCCACCCATTCTCAACAACTGGGAAAGCTTCTGCGGGGTTTATTTCTTTTACTAGAAGACAAGATTACCATCCAGGCTGTAGGAGAGTCTCAAACCAGGAATTGGATAAATAACTGGACTGGGCTTGATCTTTCAAGGAAGGTAAGTTTTCTTAGGCAACTAATGCTCTGGGAGTGGATTGACATTGCCTTCCTCTGAATGGAGCCTACAGCATGTTGTGTTCCCTGCAGTCTCCCTTCCAAGTGCTAACAGGATCTGACCCTGTTTAGCTACCGAGATCAAACAGGATCTAGTACAGTGGTTCTCAACCTATGGGTCCCCAGGTGTTTTGGCCTACAACTCCCAGGAATCCCAGCCAGTTTACAGCTGTTAGTATTTCTGAGAGTTGAAGGGCAAAAGATCTGGGGATCCACAGGTTGAGAACCACTGCTCTAGTGCCTTAGTACTTGTAGTCGAATGCAAAATGCTGTAGATTCTATTCAGAGGAAGGCAGTAGTAAGTCTCCTGTGAAATAAATCTTGCCAAGAAAACCCTGTGATAGGGTCACAGAAAATAAGAGTGGACTTGAAGGCATAGAAAATACAATGAAGCTTTGTTCAAAGGGCATATAAGGAAAGATTACAGCAATTCCCTTAGAATGTAGGCAATGTATTGTATGGTCTCAGGAGTTTCTCCTTTTGGATCTAACATAGCAGTCCCCAAGTTATGAACAATTAGGTTCTGTAGGTTTGTTCTTAAGTTGAATTTGTATGTAAGTTACAACAGGTACCTGTTTTAAGTGTAGCTTTAGATAACTGGGAAGTGTTAACACCCCTGTGATAGTTTTTGTTTTGTTTTGGTGTTTTTGTTTTGTTTTGTTTTCTGCCTGTGCCCCTGTTCAGAAGATTTTACCTCACTTTCTGACTCTGTGATCATTGGGCTTTGGAAATTTTGGCTTGTGGAAACGAGAATTCAATTGAGACAACTTTCCCCATTATACCTCTTTTAGGAGTGAATTTCCCTTCGGAGGGGTAGATTCTTTCATTTACTTTTGTTTCAACCTCATTCTTAACTATAAGTCTGATCTTTATAACTGGAACTGTCTTTACAAAGATGCATCTGATCCAACTAATCCCAGTTCTTAAAATATTTATTGCAGTCATTTTCTCTGGGCTTGCAGCCATATTTTTAGAAGACAGTAACCTAACAGAGGAATGCTAATCTGGAGTGGTCATGATTTTCTGAGAGGTATTCCCTCCAGGACAAAGTAAAGCAGTCTATTCTGAGTCCTACTGACATGATTTGCCTGTTGTAACACTTAAGTTTACTTCCAGACCTGACAGTAGGGGGGCTTCCTGAGAGTTACTTGGAGCCTGTGTCCTCATATAGAAGAGAGACAGATGTCAAATGAGACACTTTGAGACTGCAAATGGAAAAGGACATTTTTATTGCTTTAATTTCACTACCTTTATTTTCAATAACTTCATGACCATTTGAAAGTGTGGCTTGATCTTTCTATCTTCATAAATTGTCAACTCTATAACAGGCATAGGGAATCTTTGGCCCTCTGGGTTTTTGGATTTCAACTCCCGCCTACTAGCTGTTAGGAATTGTGAGAGTTGCAAGTCCAAAAAACCTAGAGGGCTTTGCCCATGCCTGCTCTATAACAACCCAAGCAAGGATTCAGGCCTATGACTAAATGATTTCATCTTTGCCTGATGAAGAGCAAATGAGCTTGTGTAGGATGGTTTGCCTAATAAAAGAACACCAATATGTGTATTTCAGATTTTGTATTCTATTTTATGGGCTACCTTGCATTTTATATGCCTTGTATTTCCTTCATACTGAGTAAAGATCAATAAAACAAAAAGTTTATGCTGCTAGTTCAAAGACCCTCAGTGCATCTGATTGACAAATTCCTCTTTGACCATTGATTTCATAGGCAGGGGAATGGCCAGTGTTTAAACTGCACACTTCCATTGTAAAAGGCACTGTCCTCAAACTGTTTTTTCTTTCTGCTTTTTTCCCTTGTGAGTAAAATAAATTAAAACCTAATGCAAAAGTATAGCATATCCGTACTATTGCTAATTACCTGCCTTACTTTCAAGAAGAGGGTGAACCGTGTATTATAGCTCATATACCAAGTTGTAAAGTCTTCCTAAGTAGGGAAACCATTGCATCTTTTTATTATCTTTACAATAAAAAATAACACTACATTCTACCATTATATAAAAACAACCTGAAAAGCAAAACACAATAAAGAGAAAAAGCAAAAAAAAAAAGGGGGGGGCAGTAAATTTTTTTTTACCCCAAACCTACTTGCTACTTACACCCAGTAAAAAGGTTAATACTACCTCATGCTTGTGAAGAGAATCCTGCAGACTACCCTCTTCAGAAGGTTTTTGGAGGTCTTAATTCTGGGTATAAAACAGAAATACCCAGGCCGCATTTGGGTATCACTAAATTAGACATCTGAAGATTTTGTCCAGAGCTTGTTGGTTGATTAGGATATCTATAACACATTGTTGATGTTTTGGTAAGGAATGGAGGCTAGGGATGGATCTTGAACCAATCTTTCTGAAATTGACTTTCATGCATATTCCTCAGCATGGATTGCACAGTCAAATGGCAACAGCTGGCTCTTCCACTCATATTTCAGCTGGCTCCAAGATAGTGATGTGTCCCAAAATACATTTTTTCACTTTCCTGACTGCAAGTTATTTATCTGCAGCAAATATAGCTTCAACAAAGGAGTTGAATGACACCTGTTGATTCCATATGGTTTGCACACAACAGCTGTTGAGCCTTGCTTTAATTTTTAAAAGAATTCCAATCCCAAATATGAGTATGTGTGAGGTTTTGGCTTTTATACCTGAGGGTTAAAGAGTATGCTGTGTAGCAAATGCCTTCTTTCTACTGTTTGAACCATCAACTGCATAATGTGCAGGTGAAAAGACTGGGTGGGTTAATTTTGGGAAGCTATTAGGCAATATGATAAAGCACCAGCCATTATTCCTCTTCCCACAATGGTGTTGATCTTAGAAATACAAAATATGCTCTTGCATGCTCTATCTCCAGCAAAGGGACGTAAGAGAATTGTTCCTTGGCAAAGGAATGTTTTGATTTAAACATCCAAGAAGAGGAGGCCAGAGGAGAGGTTCTCATCAGAAAAATAATTATAGAAAGCAATATTGCTGGGAAAATCTCAAACTTCTTCGTTCATTTGCTTGCAGTTTTTTCCCCTTCATTGTTGCCTGCCAGTTCTTTGTTTTAAAAAAGACATGATAACTCTCCTCACTTACTCTTTTCAGTGTCTGGAAATAGTTCCATCCTGAAATAGAAATGGCGCTGAAAAGGTTGTACTTCAGATGTACGAGTTATTTTTGACTTCACAATCAACTCTGCTGAGCTAGTAAAAGAAAAGAATTTTCATTTTCTCATTTGTTCTTGGGAATTTTTCAATCAAAACCAAACACACACACGTGAATAAATACACACATTGGATTTTTTTCCTTCAGTGGTAGTGATACAGGTTGACCTAACTCTTAATTAATGCTAAATATAATTATTGTGGAAACCTGTATGGATGTAACAAGTAAGTTGTGGATTTGTCAATTTTTCTCAACAGTTTTTTCAGGGAGAAATACACTTCAGAACAATGTTGATTAACTTTTCCTTTTAGCATCTGTCACTTGGCTAGTTACCATTTATATTTTACAGACACAAATACACACACACACACACACATATATATATATATATATACACACACACATATACACACATACACTAGGCATGTGCGTTTGTATCAGAAATTGACGTAAGTTCTTCAGATGTTTCGGACTTACGATGTGTATTCTGACATGTGCGTGCGGCATGCACCAAACATTAAGAAATTGAACCTTTTCATTGTTTTGAGTAAAGCCAAGAGAATATAAAGTGCTTAAAAACAATTATTTTACCTTGGAGTTTTGCTGTGGGCGTGACTAAACTTAATGGAAATTGAGAACACTGTAGTTTTGGAAAGCGGGATCCCCAGTGGCAGGTAATGCAAAAGACCCTGCCATAAACTGGTGCGGAGTTTTGGGCTGGAGTGTCATCAGTACGCTGATGATACCCAGCTCATTCTGAGGTTGGACCCGGGGCAGTCTCAGTACCCGATAATTTCCATCTTTGCCTTGAAGCCGTCACTGGATGGCTGCGAGCCAGTAAGTTGAAGGTGAACCCTGCGAAGACGGAGATCTTGTGGCTGGGCCGCCCGGGGGTAGCGACCCAGTTGCCAACTTTCGATGGTGTGGCCCTCTGCCCTCAGCCATCGGTAAAAGTCTAGGGGTCCGACTGGACGCCCACCTGTCCATGGAGGAGCAGATCGGCTGCACCTGCAGGACAGCATTCTTCCATCTCCGGTTGGCTAAACGCCTGGCTCCCTACCTCTCCCAACGCGACCTGGCTACGGTGATCCAAGCCACGGTCATCTCGAGGCTTGATTACTGTAATGCGCTCTACATTGGCCTTCCCTTGTCGATGATCCGGAAGCTTAAGCTGGTGCAGCACGCCGCAGCTCGCCTCCTCCTGGGTGCTGCAAGATCTGACCGAGCGACTCCACTCTTGCGCGAGCTGCACTGGCTTCCGATTGAATTCGGGTCCTCTTCAAGGTGTTAGTCCTCACTTTCAAGGCCATCTATGGTTTGGGGCCAGTGTACTTGAGGGAGCGACTTACCCCCTATATGCCTGCGAGATCACTACGCTCCGAGGAGCTCAACCTCCTTGTGGTGCCCCCCTCGGAACCTGCCGACTAGCCACTACACGGCGGAGGGCATTCTCTGTAGCCGCCCCAAGTCTCTGGAATGGCCTCCCGGAGGAGATCCGCGCCATCCGCGCTCTCCTGCCCTTTCACAAGGCCTTGAAGACTTGGCTTTTAGGAAGGCGTTCGGCTCTTAATTCAACCACATTGCCCGCTTGCCGCCTATGGTTCCCAGGTTTTTTATCCCGTCCCCCCCAGCCGTTGCTGAGGGTTGTGCTCTTAATATGTTTTAATCTGTTGTGATGTGTAATATGTTTTTAACTGCTTAATTGTTTTATTTCTCGGTGTTTTTGCTTCTTTGTAAACCGCTCTGAGCTCCGGAGTGAGCGGTATACTAAATCGAAGTTAATAAATAAATAAATAAATAAACTACATTTCCCAGATTGCAATTCTGCTCAGGACCCAAATGGGCACAAGGACCAAAATGATAACTGACTGCAGCAGTTACCATTTAAAATAATGATACATAAAATTATTGAATCCTTAAAGAGGACTAAAGTAAGCAAGCATTAAGAAACTTTGGCAAAGCCAAGAGAACATAAAGTGCTTTCAAAATAATTCCTTTTACTTTCAACTGTTGCCATAAGGAAGGCACTGTGGGGGACAGCCAGCTGGCCAGCCATTTAGTCACTAATACATGAAATTATTGAATTTGCTAAGAGGACTAAAGTAAGTAAGCCATAGTATAAATCTGTGCTAAGTTGAAGTTTTGTGGTTGTGTGTCATAAAGACAGATGGACATTCAAGGGAATTGTGGTCGCTTTTTGGGGATAAATTGTTTTGGTCTAAACTTTTAAATCCCCCCAAATTTGTAAATGTGTGCATCTTACTGAAACTTCTGGGGATTGATGCCCTATTTATCTTGTGCATTGCATAGAAAATTCAAGTAGACTGCTCTTGTAGTTCTTTTAAGATATTGTTTATAAAAACTTTGAAAATTTGCTAAAGATCCGTGGATAAGCAAAGCGTTATGAAACTTGATGGGCAAAAAGTGATCAATGTGTTCTACCATTGTAGCAAGTTTCACCCCAATAGCTTTAAAAACGAGGGAGATAGGAGCCCTTGAAGTTTCGTCACTGACAGTGATGTTTTCCTTATTGCGCATGCACAACCACCATTAAGTAAATACGAAATTTCGTTAATCTCGTTAAATTTCACCTCTGAAACATTAGAAACACTTTAGAAACGAAGGACCAGCACCTCCTAGTTTTGTAAGTACTTTAGAACCATTTTTATGGATCGCACATGTCTAATGTATACATTGCCCAGTATACAAATGTGCTACAATTCTTAACTCTCAACCAAGGCAGACTGATGGTGGAAGCAGAAGCTGTGATGCTGCAGCTAAGTCTGAAACTGTATCCACTATACCACACTAAATACAAATATCCAATCCTAAAGAAGTTGAGTTCTTTAGTATTACCCATACTGGAGGAGTGGACCCAGATGGTGGAGCTCGGGGATTCCTGTTCGACTCCCTGGCTTGTGGCCTGTGAAGTCCCTCAGGGTTCAATTCAGTCCCCCATGCTATTTAACATTTATGTGAAACCACTGGGAGAGATTATCTGGGGTTTTGGAGTTCGTTGTCAAATTTATGCAGACGACACCCAATTCTATTACTCCTTTCCATCTAAAGCCAAGGATGCCGTTCTGACCCTGAACTGGCGCCTGGATGAGGGCCAACAAGCTGAAACTAAATACAGACAAGACGTACTCCTGGTCAGTCGCAAGGCAGATCAGGGTGAGGGATTACAGCCTGTGTTGGGTGGGGTCGCACTCCCCCGAAGACACAGGTCCGCAGTCTGGGGGTGATCCTGGAGTCATTGCTGACCCTGGAACCCCAGGTGTCAGTGGTGGCCAGGAGCGCCTTTGCACAGTTAAAACTTGTGCGCCAGCTGCGCCCATACCTTGAGACGCCTGGCTTGGCCATGGTAGTCCACACCTTAGTCACATCCCGTTTGGAGTACTGCAACGCTCTCTACATGGAGCTGCCTTTGAAAATAGTTCAGAAGCTTCAAATGATCGAGATTAGCAGCCAGGTTACTAACTGGAGTGCCACTCAGGGAGAGAACCACTCCCATGTTGTGGCAGCTCCACTGGTTGCCAGTCTGCTTCCGAGCTAAATACAAAGTGCTGGTTCTTATCTTTAGAGTCCTAAATAGCTTAGATCCAGACTACTTGGAAAACCGCATCTCCCTCTATAGACCAACTCGGACACTGTGTTCATTGGAGGAGGTCCTTCTCTCAGTTCCACCCCCGTCCCAAGCGCGACTGGTGGGAACAAGAGAAAGGGCCTTCTCTGTGGCTGCTCCCCACCTCTAGAACTCCCTAAGGAGTTAAAGATGCCCCCCTCCCTCCCCACTTTCAAAAAAACAGCTGAAGATGTACCTTTGCTCATTGGTAAATACTATCATTATACCTCTGATTAACAGTTGCCATCTGCATTTGTGGCCTGCTATCCCACCAGCTCAATAGATATCTTGAGCAATTATTAATTGATTTGCCCCAAATAAATTGGAAATTATTGTTTCCATTTGATGTTTGATGTTTTATCTTATGTCTGTTATAACAGGCTGTGCTTTTTATTTAATTTTAGTTTGTTAAGTTATAATTTGTATTTATATGTTCGGTTGTATACATTTTGTTAGTATGGATGTATTTTTGTTGTATTTGGGCATTTAATGTTTGCCTTTTATGTTTGGAATCCTATATTTGGAGTCCCTTTGGCGAGATAGAGCAGAATATAAAGTATTATTATATTGTAACACCAGATTTGGCAAATGTTTTGCCAATAAATCAGTAAACAAACAAAAATCAGAATGTTGGAAGATATTTTCCAAGAGAGCTGAACAAAAAGAACAATAACATGTTAACAAACCAATAGGGACGATCCTATTTGATGGCTTTGTAGTTGTATGTTAGCCACTTCAGATTTCCTGAAGGAAGTCTGATATCTCTCTGTTAAGTTATGTGAGCCCCAAGGGCCACATACATAATTTTTCTTGACTTTTATAGCCAAAGCAGTTATGTACACCTAACACTTCTTACTTGCAAGTTAACGAAAATAATGTTAAAGGTTAACTATAATAATCTTAACTTTTGGAGAATAACAGTTTCGTTTAAAAACTTCCTTCATTTTTAGTGGAACAAAGGTAAGATCTACTTGCTGCTTTTCTCATCCTTATACTGTATATACTGCTTTTCATGCTATTTTGTTTTAATAACACATATATTTGTTTGCAGAAACAAGTCACCTCACTTGTCAGAATGTGCTCCATCAGTCCAAAGATACAGCAGTAAATTCAATTCTGTTCCAAACATCCCATAAAGCAGGGATAGGAATGTATGTGGTCCTCCAGATTATACTGACACACAGATGGCTACATTCTTTGCTAGTAATTGCATTGATTAGGAGTGTTCCCACTTATACTATGATATCTGGAGGCATCTGTGGTCCTCACCTCTGCCCCAGAGCATTCAGCCCTTCATTCATGACTGTGGCAGACCTTGGACTTTATTGCAGGTATGCTTATATAGATAATTTTATGATGATGTGTTTTAACTGTGCCTGTATCTCTCCTCGAGCTGTGAGGTAACAAAATCATAATCACCACCATCATCGATATATAGTGAAATGAGCACTTTCACGATCTTATTTCTTTTCACTCTTTCATTTGCACCAATTTAAAAGTCCATGGTCTCACAATCATACTTTTGCATATTCTTGTAATCCCGCCTTCCTGTGCTTCTGCTGTTCTGTTTTTTCTTTCTTTCACGGTTCTAGAAATAATTGACAGCAACAATAAAAGGCAAGTATTACTGTAATATTTTAAATAAACACCAAACTGGCAACTTGGCATTGCGAGGGGGAGGTGGGAGAGAGGAAGATATTACTTTATTGCCAGCATGCGGGCATAGAGGTGGAATGTGTCCATTACATAAGATAGGTAATGGGAACATTGTAGGATTGCAAGTTATTGATGGGTTTTGCCTGTCAATAATAGGTGATGGGCTAATTGTGGGGTAGAGGCCGATTGGTAGCAAGATGCACTTAGCATCGTGTGGTAGGCACCATCAGCTTCAAGGTCGGATTATCAGCTTTGTGTAATAAAGTCATATTTTTTTAGTCTAAATCAGGAAGAATACAGACATTCCCTTTTCTAACTCTGTGCCACACACAGTTGACGCCAAAACAAAGTCTAGCTGCCAAGATCTTCTCAATATGGAAAATGTAGAATGCTGCTGTGTTTGGAGTGGATGTAAAAACAGAAAAAGCAAAGCCTTGGTGCTCATGCTAAAGTTTGGAAATCTCAAAACAATAAAAGGTTAACAGGCCTTTAATGACTAGATAGGCTTGTACACTAGGCATGATAACAAATCGAAAAATGGCGATTCTAAAATCAAATGGGGGGGATTTTTTTTGATTAGTATATTAAAGACTTACAAAAAAATTTGCAAAAAGTTCTAAAATGTAACTTAAGTATTAACGAAATTCTAAATTGGTTCTAAAGTAGGAAAAGCAGGGAAACAGTTAAAAATCAAGGGGGAACATTCCCTTCACCTCTGCAGTGCAATTAAGTGGAGCTGTACATGTATAACATAAATATAAGAGGTAGTAGCTACTAGCTCTCAGGACAATTGTGAAAGTGAAGTACGATTCTCCCCCCTTATTATTTCCCCTTTCCCTCCTTTCTTCCTTCTCTACCCTCTTCTTTCATTCCTTCCTTTGCTCTTTGGTTCCCCATCCCTTCTTTTCTCTTTCCTTCCTTCCCTCCCCCCTTCTCTACTTCTTCCTTTGTCTCCTTCCTTCCTTCCTTTGTTCACGTTTTATTTCCCTAATAGCAATTAAACAGAAAGATATATGTATAATATATAGACTTTCTGCTGTGCTTTCTGCAACCGAACTTGCCTATCTCAGATTGGCCTCTTTAGTCATCAGCGCTTGTAAAAAAGCGTGGGATGAGTCCTTCCTGAATCTTCGTTCGTGAAGTAATGCCGAGAGAGAGATGTATTAATGCAGTGGTTCCTCATGTTGTGGTGACCCCCATCCATATTTTCGTTGCTACTTCATAATTTTGTTACTCTTATGAATTCTAATGCAAATATCTAATATGCAGGATGTATTTTCATTGTTACAAATTGACAAAAGTTAAAGCATAGGGATTAATCACAAAAACAATATGTTTGGGGGGGGGGATGGACAACGGATGATGGTATTTGCAGTACCTTCGGCCAATTCAGCTCTGACTTCCACAGCTGAGACCCCATGAATGACAGACCTGGACCAAACTTGGCACACAGAACCCCCATGACCCACAGAAAATACTGGAGGGGTTTGGGAGGAATTGACAGTGATTTAGGGGAGATAACTCTGAACCCAAACAATCCTGGATCAGGACCAAACTTGGCATGAATACTCAATATGCCCAAATGTGAACGCAGATGGAGTTTGGGAAAATAGACCTTGACATTTGGGAGTTGTAGTTGCTGGGATTTATAGTTCACCTTCAATCAAAGAGCATTCTGAACTCCACCAATGACAGAATTGGGCCAAACTGGGATCCGGGCGAGGGCGGGGAAGAGGAGGGCGAAGGAGGAGGCAATCAGCTGATTGCCTCCACCTTCGCCCCTCTTCCCCCCCCCCGCGCTTGCCGGCGCCCTCGCTCACCCCCCTCGCCTCTCTCTAGCCCCGATGCATGGATCGGGGCTAGAGAGAGGCAGAGGCGGGAACCTTTCTCCCCTCTCTCGCCAATGACAGGCTGGCGAGAGAGGGAGAGAAAGGCCCGCGCCTCTCTCTGCCTCTTAGCCCCGATGCATGGATCGGGCTGAGAGAGGCGAGGGGCGCGGGGGCCTTTCTCCTCCTCTCTCGCCAGCCTGCCATTGGCGAGAGAGGAGGAGGCCCTCGCTCACCCCCCTCGCCTATCTCCTGAGGGAGCGGGGGCCCAAGTTTGCCCAGGCTGAGAGGAGAAGGAAGAGGCCTGAGGCTGTGAGGAATGGTGGGAGTTGAAGTCCAAAACACGTACCTGGAGGGCTGAAGCTGGCCCCTGCGCTGGGGGCATGGCAGCAGAGCAACGGGAAGAGAAGTTGAGGGGGGAAGCCTGGAGGACTACACTTTCCAGAATGCATTGCCTACCTAGCAGCAGCGTCACTTCCAGTTCCCCATAGAAATGCGGGAAAAAGAAGAAGCTGAATGAAGGCGGGAAGGAAATGAGGGGGAGAAGACAGGGAGAAGTGAGTAGTACAATAATTAATTAATTAATACTTAAGAATTTCTAACGATCCTAACGCAAATTGTTGGCCTCAAGGACCGTAAAAGAAAGTCTACTTCCTGGTTCGCGGCAGCGATACGTAAAACCTCAAAACATAAGAACATAAGAACATAAGAAGAGCCATGCTGAATCGGGCCTCAGCCCATCTAGTCCAGCATTCTGTGTCACACAGTGGCCCACTAGTTGTACACGGGGATCTCTAGCAGAAAGGAGGGCAAAACCCTCACCTGCTCCCGACCCCCCACAACCAGTACCCGGGGAAAATCCTGCCTGCCTCCATCAACACAGAGGTGGCACTTGGATGTCCATTTCAGTAGCTACTGATTCCCTTGGTCTCCATGAATCTGTCTAATCCTGCCTTGAAGCTGTCCAGGCTGACAGCTGTCACAACCTCCTCTGGAAGTGAGTTCCATAACCCAATGACCCTCTGGGTGAAGAAATATTTCCCTTTATTAGTCCTAACTTTTCCTACCTTGGAGCTTTAGGAGTGCCCTCTAGTCCTAGTGTTGTGTGACAGAGAAAATATTTTTCTTTGTTCACCTTTTCTGTCCCATGCATGATTTTATACACTTCGATCAAGTCACCTCTTAAACGCCGTCTTTCAAGGCTGAAAAGACCAAGGCGTTGCAACCTGATTTCATAAGGGAGCTGCTCCATCCCTTGGATCATATTTGTTGCCCTTCTTTGTACCTTTTCCAGTTCCGTTATATCCTTTTTGAGGTGCGGTGACCAGAATTGTACACAGTACTCCAGATGTGGCCTCACCATAGATTTGTAGAGAGGCAATACAACATTTGCCGACCTATTTTCGATTCCCTTCCTGATCATGCCAAGCATAGAATTTGCTTTTTCACTGCTGCAGCGCACTGGGTTGACATCTTCATTGAGCTGTCCACCAAAACCCCAAGATCCCTTTCCTGGTTTGTCTCAGAAAGCTTTGATCCCATCAGTTGATAAGTGTATTTGGGGTTCTTTGCCCCGATGTGCATGACTTTACACTTGTTTAGGTTAAAATGCATTTGCCACTTTGTTGCCCATTCACTCAATTTCGAGAGATCTTTCTGGAGCTCTTTACAGTCAGTTTCATTTTTAACTACCCTGAACAGTTTAGTGTCATCTGCAAACTTTGCTACCTCACAATTTACGTCTACATCCAGATCGTTTATGAATAAATTAAAAAGTAACGGTCCTAAAACTGAACCTTGGGGTACGCCACTTCTCACCTCTTTCCACCCAGAGAAATGTCCGTTTATTACCACCCTTTGTTTCCTACAGTTTAGCCAGGTTCCAATCCAGGACAAGACCTGTCCCCTGATTCCATGGCTAAAGAGCTTATTTAGAGCCTTTGGTGAGGGACTTTGTCAAAAGCCTTTTGAAAGTCAAGGTAAACAATATCGACTGGGTCCCCTTTATCTATGTGTTTATTTACACCCTCAAAGAATTCTATCAAGTTAGTAAGACATGATTTGCCTTTGCAGAAACCATGTTGATTTTCCTTCAGCAATGCCTGTTCTTCTATGTGCTTAGTAATTTGTAAAGTCCCATTACATACGAATCTCTTACGAATCCTTTTAATTTCCGTTTCATTTTTCTCATGCCTATTGTACACACTTGGCTTGATGGGAAGAAGTGCACACTTAAATTGTTACATTATTCCCAATGGTTTATAATAATTTAGTTTATTTATTGTATCTGAAGCAAATTGAGAATACAGTTATAATTTATAAAAAGCCCACAGACCAAGTTAAAAACTTGACATTATGCTAAATTTCCTTTGGCCAGAAGCTGGCCACTTGGAGTGCCTCTGTAACAAGGTGCAAGTGGCAGAGCTCAGGCTGCATTGTAGTAAGAGGCTCTTGCGTTTTTATAACTTAAGGCGGGAACTGAATTGTGAAGCTCTCTGTTCAAGATGTGTCATAGAGGCAGCTTCTGTGGGCATAATGCATATATCATGATTGCTCTGAACCTAACATAATCTGAAAAAGCATTATCTGTTGACTCTGCCTGCCTATCTCATGGAGAAGATCCCTGTTAAGGCTGATTTGGGGTGTAGCAATATGTGAGTGCATGCTCTGTAATTGTGCATGTGCTAGCTGTGGGTCTTCCAAGATTCTGAATTGAGTCTGTGCAATGTAGGTGTTTTCTGTTTTGATTTTTTACCCTGAAGATATTGTATTATCGTTTTACTCATTTCCCAGCCTGATTAATTAAAATATTATAAACAAACCAAAAACTTGCAGAGCATGTTATGAATTAAACAAGATTCCATTTGTGTTGTAAAGGAAATTATAAAGAAAACTAGTAACCGTTCTGGTGTGCTGTGTGATTTCTGGGCTGTATGGCCATGTACAGCCCGGAAACCGTACAACACCCCCGTGATTCTGCCAGTGAAAGCCTTTGACAATACAACAACCAATCTACTGGAGCCCCCAGTGGGGTAATGGGTTAAACCCTTCTGCTGGCAGGACTGCTGACTGAAAGGTCAGTGGTTCGAATCCGTGAGATGGGATGAGCTCCTGTCTGTCAGCTCCAGCTTCTCATGTGGGGAAAGAAGCCTCCCACTGGATGGTAATACATCTGGGCGTCCCCTGGGCAACATCCTTGCAGACAGCCAATTCTCTCACAACAGAGGCGACTTGCAATTTCTCAATTCGCTCCTGACATGAAAAATAAACTCCAATGGGATTTCATTGATAGATTTGCCACAGTTCATGTTGCAACAGCATAATTAAATGAGGAATGTTAGATTTTGTGAGGAAGTATCCCGTCTCTCAGTAGCCAGCTAATTCATATCAGATTCATCAAGTGTAATAGGGAAAGATTTAAATGCTTGAGTAACCATTTCTAAAGGAATTGGCAACAAGCAAATGCAGCTAATAGCATTCAGTATTTTTTGTGCACAGTCACATTGCACAAGGAATGTGCAGCGCAGGCCGAAACTAGCTTGCTTTAGATCTAGCTTCCCATAATGCCATATTTTGAATAGTGCAGAACAAACCAGTTCTGAGGCTGCTAGATTAATGTAAATCAATCTGGATTGATAAGGCAATCTGTTAGATTTCTTAGGAAGGGAAATTCCCAGTGTCTTCAATAACCAGCCTTTCAACAAGTGCTTGCTTGAATATCTTTAAGCACTTGAATAATGCAAACCTTTCTTCCAAATGCTAATAATTTGAAATATGATTAGGATTTTCCAGTTCCACGAAGCATGGATTCTTTATGTTGCCATTCTTCCACTTATGGAAAAGACTTATATTGGAAAAGAAGAAGTATATTTATTTCGCTGGAGTATTTGTTGTTTTCAAATGGTTTGTGGCACATCACCAAAATACTAGGGTATTTTTGTAATTACAAAGAGCTGACTAGGGCAGTTTTTAATTATTTGAGTATTGAAAATCAATCTGGTTCTGTAATGGAGTGTATCATTTTAATATGGGATTCACCCTACTGCTCTAGCAGCTTTGCATTTGTTACTAGTTTGATAAAACAGTACTAGAAATCAAATATGCTTCCAGCTGTTTCATTTGGATGCTTGAGAGAAACAGTGCAGGTAATTCAACAGCAGCATGTAATGGCTGCAGAAAGAGCTAGTTGGAGCATTTCTTTCTGAAGCATCCATCATGTGCCCTTTAGGCAATGTGTGCAAATTTGTCATAACCATTGTGCTTCTTGTTGGCTTGTAAATAAAGCAGAAGGCAACAAATTACTCCTGCAGTGGTGGTGCAACTAACAAAAATATCATTTTTTAAATTGCTATCATAATCATTCAGATGTTACTAACTGAAATTTTGGACCATCAGATATTCAAATTTCCCCTATTTGGATTACCTAAGAGAAGAACTGTCCGAAGTCTGTTGCACTCTCAGTAACTGCTTAGTGTTTTTAATGAGTTATGTGGCATGTTCAATAGAAATTTTATAATTATAAAAATCAATAATCATCATTATGTATAAAATCATGCATGGGATAGAAAAGGTGAATAAAGAAAAAAATATTTTCTCTGTCACACAACACTAGGACTAGGGGGCACTCCCTAAAGCTCCAAGGTAGGAAAGTTAGGACTAATAAAGGGAAATATTTCTTCACCCAGAGGGTCATTGGGTTATGGAACTCACTTCCAGAGGAGGTTGTGACAGCTGTCAGCCTGGACAGCTTCAAGGCAGGATTAGACAGATTCATGGATACCAAGGGAATCAGTAGTTACTGAAATTGACATCCAAGTGCCACCTCTGTGTTGATGGAGGCAGGCAGGATTTTCCCTGGGTACTGGTTGTGGGGGGTCGGGAGCAGGTGAGGGTTTTGCCCTCCTTTCTGCTAGAGATCCCCGTGTACAACTGGTGGGCCACTGTGTGACACAGAATGCTGGACTAGATGGGCTGAGGCCCGATTCAGCATGGCTCTTCTTATGTTCTTATGTTCTTATGTTCTTATCATTGCCATCTTCTGTATTTTTTTTCCATCCTGGGACTCAAAATAGCTTAGAGAAGGTGAAACAAGTAGAAATAAAAGTTCACATTACTGAAACATAAAATAATTATAAATTTAATGTTACTATGATTAAAAGCAATGTAAAAGTATACGCAGGGTGGTATGATTAAGATTTCTAGATTGAAATATAAATAATTTGAATAAGCTGAAGGTATATTAAACAGGGCAACAATTAAAATTATTTTAAATGCAAATCAGAACAATTCTACGGCCTGCCACTGCTGACTTTGAGAAAGCATTTCATTCTCTATTCAAATAGTATTGGTAGTTCCTTTGGCACACCTATGAATTCAACTCATCTACATTCAGTGCATGGAAATTAATTGGAATAGAGGGGAAACGAGAAGATTTCCCCCTCCCAGGTTTCTTCTCTCAGAACAAGCAACCACAAAACAAGCGAGGACAAGTTGCTTTTCCAGATCATCTCCATCTAAAATTCAACAGAGCTTGCACGACACGAAGGGCATGTGCAGCATAAGGCTTTTGGCATACCTAAGGGCTTAATAATATCCTAAAGCCAAGAGATCCAGTGCAATCTTGGAAGCTAAGCAGGTTCAGCCCTGGTTAATATTTGGGTAGGAGATTGACAACAAATACTAGGTGCTGCAGGCTATATTTCAGAGGAAGGAACAGGCAAAGCCACCTCCTTGCCTAAGAAAGTATGGAATTCATGGGATCAATGAATTGGCAGGTGACTTGAAGGCAAATACCTACTCACTAGGCCTGTGCTATCATGCTTCTAAATGTTTCTAAAGTACTTACAAAACTAAAATTCTGAGGGTGGAAACTAGATGGCGCTGGTACTTTGCTTCTAGAGTGTTGCTAACGTTCTGGTGGTGAAATGTTCACCTTTAGCAACACTTTAGAAACAAAGTACCAACGCCACCTAGTTTTCACCCTCAGAATTTTAGTTTTGTAAGTATTTTAGAAACATTTAGAAGCATGATAGCACCGGCCTACTTCACGTATTGTGTAGATTGCAGGCTTACATAATTTACACTGGTGCTGCTGCTCTGAAGTTAGATGGAAAATGAATAGCACCACCTCACAATTTCTGTTTGGATCAAACCAACAGGAACATGTTAAGTCAGCATTTTGTAAGTCCCTTTTATTTATTTCTGCATGTATTAATGTATGGTAAGTTGACCGTACTATCAGGAAAAATTGTCAGTATGCATTGGTTAAGACAGTGTTTCCCAACCAGTGTGCCGGGGCACACTAGTGTGCCTTGAGCGATCATCAGGTGTGCCGTGGGAAATTGGAAAATCCAGGAAAGGGGGGGGGGGAGAGTCTAGTGTGTTGAAGTATTAAAACCCTAAGAAACCTACCTCGATAAAGGCACAAAGTTACAAACACCACCACCCCTCCCCACCCGTTGTCTACTTGGTCTCTCCCTCTCCATGCATTGGGAAGGCCCGCCTCCCTTTCCCCAAGTAGAGAACCTCCTCTTGCCTCCTGGCCCAGTTCTATAATTGGTGGGGTTCAGAATGCTCTTTGATTGTAGGGGAACTATAAATCCCAGCAACTACAACTCCCAAATGTCAAGGTCTATGTCCCCTGAACTTCATCTGTGTTCATATTTGGGCATATTGAGTATTCATGCCAAGTTTGGTCCTGATCCAACATTGTTTGAGTCCACAGTGCTTTCTGGATATAGGTGAACTACAACTCCAAAACGCAAGGTCAATGCCCAACAAACTCTTATAGTATTTTCTCTTAGTTCTGGGAGTTCTGTGTGGGAAGTTTGTGTCTTTCTGCCATTCCTACCAGGATATCTATGTTGTGTTCATCGAAACAGGCCCAGGTTTCACACTGAGTGTATAAATACATTTAAAAACATATTAACTATATGTGTTACTGTGTTAGAGTGTCATTTTGGTTGGTGGTGTGCCCCAGGATTTTGTAAATGTAAAAAGTGTGCTGCGGCTCAAAAAAGGTTGGGAAACACTGGGTTAAGATGCATTCCTATAGACCTCTGAACAAACCTCTGAAGATGCCTGCCATAGAAGCAGGCAATGTCAGGAGAGAATGCTATGGAACATGGCCAAAAATGCAAAATACAGAACAACCCAGTGATTCCAGCCATGAAAGCCTTCAACAATGCATTGTTTTCTTTTGCTTTGAGATAGTTTAGAATGATCCATTAATACTGCAATACTATAATTTAAAAAGGGCAAGGAAGGGAGCTTAGAATAACGTATCTATTGTTATATATTGTTAATATCACTATTAATGACTTGTTTAGTGAAGGTGTTGTGTTTTATTTAAATGAGCAATTTCCAAAGTGCCTCATCTACGGTAAATGTAATTATCTCCACCTACAGACAGCCTATTATTAAGTGATGGCACATAAATGTACATTAAATATACATTATGCAATGTATGGCAATCTCACAAAAATACAAAATTATTTCCAGATTGTACTGTAGTAATTGGAGTATGGGATTAGGGTCAGAAGTTTCAAGTTTAAATTCTCATGCATTCAGGAAGATCACTGGCTTTTGACTAGTCAGCATCTCTTGGCCATACCTATCACACAGGGAGAAATAGAAAGATGACTTGGAAACAATACAAATAAATGAAAAATAAAATAGGTGAGGCAGAGAATAGGATTACTCAAGATAATAATTGTCGGAAGTCTGTTGCACTCTCAATACCTGCTTAGTGTTTTTTTTAAAGTCAGCACAAGATTGTTTTCTCATTGTTGCATCACTCCTTGCTTGGGAAATGGTTATGCTGCTGGATTCCTTCCTGTCACGCAGCTGTTGAAAAGAACAGGAGCTGTGCCAGAAGAAAATATTCACAATGCTAGGAAATGGGAATGCTGGCTCTGAGCCAAACTTCTACCTTACAATCTGCTGTTATTGCTATACAACTTGTTTCTAGATCCATGTAAAGTAGAGGTGTGAAATGGGTGGTTCTCCACATCTTGCTGAACTGCAATTCTCGGTATTCCTCGGCACTGACTTTGCTGGTTAAGGTTGCTGGGAGTTGTAGTCCATCAAAATCTGGACTGCTGCACAATTTCCACTCTTGAAACAAATGCATGGCAATTCAATTAGTGTTTTTAAAACATACATTGAATAGTTTTCCCTTCCTTCTTATGCAAAGTTAAAAACTAGAACCTGAACAGCTGTTATGAGTTTCCAGCACAGAGCTTGAGGGTTTGAATTCCCATCACCTTTTAATTTTAGACATTAAACTTCAGGGGAGGAAGAATTTATAAGGTGTAGTTATACTAAAGAATTAATGCAGTTTGGCACCACTTTAACTGACTCGATGTTATGGAATTCAGAGAGTTGTAGCTTGGGGATGCATTTGCACCCTTTGGCAGAGAAGACAAGAAATGTCACAAAATTACAACTCCCAGGATTCGACAGCATTGAGTGATGCCAGTTAAAGTGGAGTCAAACTGCATTAATTCTTCAGGGTAGATGTATTCATAATGTAATATTCCAGGAAGACTGAGGGAGCTAGTGCATGTGGAACAAGGGTTGAGTTCGGTGTGTGAGAGAAAGTGAAGAAGACAATAATTGTTCATGTCAGGAGCAACTTGAGAAACTGCAAGTCATTTCTGGTGTGAGAGGATTGGCCAACTGCAAGGACATTGCCCAGGGGACGCTTGGATTGTTTTACCATTCTGTGGGAGTAGTCTCTCATGTCCCTGTATGAGAAGCTGGAGCTGACAGACGGAAACTCACCCTGCTCCCTGGATTTGAACCACCGACCTTTTGGTCAGAAGTCCTGTCGGTACAAGGGTTGAACCCACTGCACCACTGGGGGCTCCTAAGAAGACAATGGGAGAATAAGACAAGCCAAATACCAAAGCACCCCCACTAAATCCTGTTTACGCTCTCAGTAGTTAACCAGATGTCCATGAGAGGCCTAAAAACAGCAGGAAACAGGGCCCTTTCACACTACAAAATTTTAGCTCTGGGAATCTACTTTAATTGGCATGGTTCCAACCTATGGAAACTTGGGATTAACAGTTTAGTTTAACAGTTTAGGAAAGGGCATTTAGAAATTTCAACCAGGGAGCTCTAGAGTCTTACCAAACCATAGGATTCCATAGAATGGAACTATAGCAGTTAAAGTGGATTTACTGTGTTTACTATAAAAAGATAGAGATCCACCCAGGTTTCTGAGTATACTGACTCTTGTCCTGGAGGAAATATACAACTAAAGGTTGTTTTTGACAGCCAGTGTGGTGTAGTTATTTGAAAGTGAAACAATGACTCTCCTCCTCAGTTAGTTACCTAGGACAAGTCTCTCTCCCCCCACCTCTCTCAGCATTAGAGCAGTGTTTCCCAACCAGTGTGCCGCAGCACACTAGTGTGCCGTGAGCGATCATCAGGTGTGCCATGGGAAATTACAGTGGAGAGAGAGAGAGAGAGAGCCTAGCTGGAAACTTCAGGCATCGGAAATGAGGCTTTCCTGGCCGAAGCAGCAATGCCAGCTAGCCTAGCTGCAGTCAGGGAGAGCCATCGGCATCCAGAACTTTCCTCCCTCCCTCCTCTCTCTCTCCTTCCCTTCCTTCCTTCCCTCCCTCTGCGTGCCAAGGGCTACCTGGCCGGGCTGCGGCTCCTCCTGCTTCCTGGCTCCTGGGCGCTCTTCTGCCCTCCTACCCTCCAGCAGCAAGGAGGAGAGGGAGGAGGAGTCAGCGGGAGCTGCCCCCGTCTGACCCCACTCCCGGAGGCTCGAGGGAGGCTTTTTGCCCTCTAGCTCCTCCGCGCCGGGGAAAGGGAGCAACCCCTCATCTCCTGGCCTCTCCTGGCTGGGTTCTGGGTTCGCAACAGCAGGGAAGCTGAAGGGACACACAGGGGGGGGGAGGCACTCCGGGGGGGGGGAACCCCTTTGGGAAGGAGAGCTGGGGGTGGCGACGGCTGCGAGCCTCCGCCGCAGTTTGTTCCAAGGCTCGAAGCCACCCCGTGTGCTCAATTCCTATTTGTCCTGCTCAGCCAAGCCCACGTGCGCTTCGGCCACTCAGCGCAGCCCTCCCACTCAGGGCAGTGATGGGCGTCCTGCGCGTGGGCCTCCCAGGGAGGGGCAGAAGGGGGGTTTGGTGGAAGCAGCGGCATTACGAGGGGGGAGGGTGACAGTAAAATGACAGTTAGAATGTCATTTTCTGTCATTTTGGTTGGTGGTGTGCCCCAGAATTTTGTAAATGTAAAAAATGTGCCACGGCTCAAAAAAGGTTGAAAATCACTGCATTAGAGGAAGGCAAAGGTACCCAAAAAACCCCAAAAAAACCAAACAAATTTGCCACGAAAACCCCATAATCGGTTCATTTTTTACTCACCATAAATCAGAAATGATGTGAAAACACCTAACATCAATGTATACTGTTTTTGTTTATGAAGACGGGATACTTCTAATATTTAAAAGAAGCATGCTTACATTGCAAATGTCTTATTTGCAATGTTCCAACCTCTCCGCAGCAGATGCTGGTTGAAACATGGAGGTTTCCCCCTCCCTTCCCCTCCCCAACCTAGATTTAGTAGTGTATTCGAATAAAGTTTCTGGGAAGCCTGAGCACATTTGTATGCTCTTTCGATTGGCCCAATAGAAATAGTACATAAATACAGATTTTAAAACTAGTTTCAACTAGTTCTCGTTTGTATCATTAGATACACACATTTTAAGTTGATAAAACAAAAACCGGAGAGCATAGTAAGCTTTAGGTTGAAGCAGCAAAAACTGAAGAACATCAAACAAAATCCAAAAGATAAAGGGAAAATGGAAGGTGCTCCCTACTCTTTATAATTTTAATTCTTATGTTATCATTTGATCACGAAATGGTATTGGGAGTCCCTTGATCAGAAATTTCAAGAGATTTTACTAGGTATGTACAAGCTATTAGTAATGTGTTAATACAATAACTTGTAAATATAATAATACTGACCTGGTGTATTGCTGGTTTGACTGTTGGGCAAGACTTGAGGAGATCAGAGTTTAGATCTCTACCCAGCCTTTCATAAGTCATAATCAGCTTTAGAGGAAAATGACAAAACTCCCGAATAAATAATAATAATAATAATAACTTTATTTCTTGTGAGTCGCCCTCCACCATTGGTGCTCCGGGCGACTTACATCATTTAAGAAAAAAACAAAACACAGGTACATCAATTAAAAACACAGGTACAGAGAACCATAGAGGGCCCAGCCTCCAGGTTATCTAGTCAATCCCCAAACGCCTGGCGGAAGAGCCAAGTTTTCAAGTCGGACAGGAATCTGGCTGGGGCCGATGTGGCCCTGAGAGCAAGCGGAAGTGTATTCCAGATCACAGGGGCCACCACAGAGAAGGCTCTCCGTCGGGTCTTTGTCAGCCGGGCCTCTCTCACCCCTGGGATGGCTATACGGTCACCATTTATTGCACGCGCTGGTCTTTCACTGCGTTGGTCTGTCAGCCGATCGCCCAGATAGGCTGGTCCGGTTCTTTGCCGTGCTTTGAAGGTTAGCGCCATGAGTTTATAGATCACTCTGAACTCTGTAGGCAGCCAATGAAGATCTTTTTAGGATTGGTGAGATATGGTTCCTAGCCGATACCCGGAAATGAGTCTGGCCGCTGCATTCTGGACAAGTCTCAACCTCCGAGTCGTGGACGGTAGACCCGCATACAGGGCATTGCAATAGTCGAGTCGAGAGACCACGGTGGCATGTATCACAGTCTTCAACGCCTCTGATGGTAGGTAGGGGCCAGCCGTCGGGCCCTGCGAAGATGAAAGAAGGCGCCTTGACTGCAGCCTGAATCTGGGCTTCCATCGACAGTCTCGTCCAGAATCACTCCCAGGCTCTTCACCGCCGGAACCGGGACAGGGGCTCGCCTTCAAAGAAAGGTAGTGGTGAGTGAGGGTCGGGTCGGCCAGGCCAGAGGATCTCCGTTTTTGCCGGATTGATTTTTAGCCTGTGTGCTCTGAGCCAGCTTGTCACCGCCCTCAGCCCGACTAAAGCTTTCAGGCACCGACGACATCCCTGGGTCGAGCTTCAGCAACAGCTGTGTGTCGTCGGCGTATTGGTAGCAGCTGAAACCATGGCTCCTAGCGATACTGGCCAGGGGCTGGACATAGATGTTAAAGAGGGTGGGGGACAAGATGGCACCCTGAGGGACCCCGCACTCCAGCCCGCATTTCCTGGAGACCTGGCCCTGCCACTCGACCCGCTGCGAGCGGCCCCGCAAGAACGATCCTAGCCAAGTCAGAGCCTTATCTTGGATCCCGGAGGCAACCAGGCGGCGGAGTAGCAGATCATGGTCGACGGTGTCGAAGGCCGCGGTTAGATCTAAGAGGACCAGGACTGCCGAGCCCCTCCGTCCAGCTGGCGGCGGATGTCATCCGTAATCGCTACCACGACGGATTCCACTCCGTGGCCCGCGGAATCCCGACTGGGACGGGTCCAAGCCCCGGATCGGTTTAAGAAGTCACGCAGCTGGCTTTCCACCGCCCGCTCCAGTAGCTTACCCAGGAAGGGCAGATTGGCAACAGGGCGGTAGAAGAACACCATATCGTAGGGTCGCTGTAACTTTGGGGTCGACTTAAAGGTACACAACAAAAACAATTTCTAATATTATTTAATTAAGCACTGTCCTATTCATTCTACATCACTTGAAAACTGCCTTAGAATACCCATGTGTCAAAGCATGTTGGGGTTTTTTTTAGTGAATAAAGATTTATTCTAGCATTTGGAAGTATGTCTCTCTTTTCTCTGGTGTATTATCATAACAGCAGCCATTGATAGCCTTATAATGCTGAATTTTCTTAACCTATCTTGTCACATTTCTCTATCCCATCTAGTAGGTGCATACTCAAGAAGTTGATGTAGAAGGAAAAAGGAAATGGGGGTGTCATGGAGAAAGCAATGAAGGGATGGAGAATCACCTCTCCCCCAAACCTAAAGATTGAGGATCCCTTATTTTATTCTTAAAGAGAAATGCCTTTGTTGCTTTTGAAGGAAAAAATTCTCATGAACTAGATGGAATGTTTCAAAGCGCTGTTATCTAGTGAGCTAAGTAATTTCCCTTTGACAGGGAGAGAATTGTTGGGGAATAAAAGCTACAGGTCCTTCTCAAAAAATTAGCATATAGTGCTAAAGTTCATTATTTTCCATAATGTAATGATAAAATTAAACTTTCATATATTTTCGATTCATTTGCACACCAACTGAAATATTTCAGGTCTTTTTTTGTTTTAATACTGATGATTTTGGCATACATATCTCAAAAAATTAGCATATTCCATCCGACCAAATATGCTAATTTTTTAAGACAGTATTTTTGGGTTTTCAGGAGCTGTATACCAAAATCATCAGTACAAAACAAAAAAAAGACCTGAAATATTTCAGTTGGTGTGCAATATATGAAAGTTTAATTTCTATCATTACATTATGGAAAACAATGAACTTTAGCACTATATGCTAATTTTTTGAGAAGGATCTGTATATCAGAAACTCCTGGAATGGGATACTGAAACAGAGCTTATAAAAGACAACATGGGCAATAGATATTGGTCACTCCATTTTACTAAAAGACTGGGAGGATATATGGAAAAAAATTAAGTACTCAAGATTTACCAGCATAACGGAGGACTCGTACATGATGTTTTTTCGCTGGACCTTAACACCTAAACAACTAGCTAAATACTATAAGAAACTGAACAACAGCTGCTGGAAATGCGGAGAACATATAGGTTCATATTTTCATGCCTGGTGGTCCTGCAAAAGTGATAAAGAAATTTTGGAAAGAAACACATGCCCATATACAAAAAATCCTAAAAACAAAGTTTGATTTAAATTTGATCTAAACTGGAATACTACTTATTAACTCTAATGGACTTTGATTTAGGGAAAAATAATAAGTTATTTTATTTGATAACGGCTGTTAGAACTATATTAGCACGTAGATGGAAGGACAAAGAACCTCCGACTATAGAGATACGGTTGGTAGAAATAAGGAAATATATGGACATGGACTTTTTATTGTTCTTTACCCAAAATAAAGGGAGCAAAACGGATTGGCTTCCATTAAGAAGATATCTCAAGGAAAAAAATACAGATGGACTAAAAAACTTTGAACAAAGGAAAATGGTATAACAGAGGAAAAGAAAAAGAATCGTGTAGTTAATCTCTGTGGATTGAACCGAAAGTCTTTTATCACACACCCCTTCACACGTTTCACTTCCCCTCCTCCCTTTTTCTTTCTTCTCCTCTTTTCCTTCTATTCCTTGCCTTATTGTAAAACAAACAAACAAAAAACCCATTCCCACAATAAAAATGATTCAAACAAAAAGAAAGAGATATTAACTGCCCTCCCTAAGGCAAATAAGTGATGCGGGCATACTAAAACAAATTGTAGGAAGATCACTACCCCTCATCTTCCATTTCTTTTTTCAAAAGTGGGGTTGTGAGGTCTGTTGGAAACTAGAGTGCCGCCTGGTAATATTGAGAGTTGCTTAAAGAATGCCCATTGACATTGAACTTCCTGGTGGTAAGAGCAATTCAGCAGAGGAATATACTGCCTCCTTGGAATGTGGTGGAGTCTCCTTCTTGGGAGTCTTTTTAAAGTGGAGGTTGGATGGGCATCTGTCGGAGGTGTCAAGTTACAAGGCTGAAAATATTGTGAAGCTACATATTTACTACAGTATTGGTTATCCTCTCCATTGGCGCCCCCTTGTACCCTAATGAAGTTGTGAGCTATGCTGGCGGTGGCATAATAGCCACCTGTAGAGCCTCCCATGCCAGACAGGTCACAACCGAAGGGTCTGACAAAGAGCGTCAACAGGCAGGATGGGCTCTCTAGCATTTTGGCAACCATCCTAGAAGGAAAACTCTAATTTCAAACCCAGGCAGATGGTGCTCGTTTAACCCTATAAGGTCAACCATCTAAGAGATGGAAACGCAAACCAAACCTACGACCTGAGGGCCTCGCTGCCACTGTCCTAAGCTTGCTAGGCCCCGGCAGATGAACCTTTGATTTAAAAGGTGAGGCCAGTTCTGCGCTCCACCAGAAAGGTCAATTGCATAGGCCCGAAGGACACATCCAACCTCCAAATCATCAACGCGCTTGTAAAAAGCGTGGGATGAGTCCTTCCTAAATCTTAGTTTGAGAAGTAAAGCCAAGAAAGTTATACAAAATCAGTGTGTACAGAGCTATCATATTGTCTATTCTCCTGTATGGGTCTGAAACATGGGTCACCTATTGCCAACACCTACAATTTCATCAGCGCTGTCTTCGCACAATCCTAAATATACACTGGACTGACTATGTGATGAATGTTGCTGTCCTTGAGCAAGCAGGGATCACCAGCATTGAGGCCATGCTATTGAGAACACAGCTGCGCTGGGATGGGCACAACTCTAGGATGGAGGACCACCTCCTCCCAAAGATACTACTCTATGGTGAACTCAGCACGGGTCAGCGTAAGAGAGGCACCCCCAAAAAGAGATATAAGGACTCCCTGAAACAACATCTCAGGCTCGGCCAGATTGATCACCAACAATGGTCCACCCTGGCCTCACATCGGGAGGCATGGAGACGCACTATCCACAATGCTGCGGCCTCTTTCGAGAAGACACGCTGAACGGGTCTTGAAGAGAAACGACAACGCAGAAAGAGCCGTAACTTGGAAACATCACCCAAGGAGACTTTCTGCAGTGCTTTCTGCAACCGGACTTGCCTATCTTGGATTGGCCTTTTTAGCCATCAACACACTTGTAGAAAGCGTGGGATGAATCCTTCCTAAGAATCTTCATTTGCAAAGAAAAGCCAAGAAGAGGTTATACAACAAAGAGACATATACAGAGACCAAGTAGCTGAGTTTCTGAGAGGTTTATTCTCTGACCCCTTTGCCAGCAGCGTTTCCTTGGCGCCTACGTACATGTAGTTTTGCTGGTGGCAGAGGGTGGCATATTAAAAATAAAATGAGATATATAAAGGGTGGGAAGTTCCCCTTCCTCCCACATGCATATATCCCCCACGTAGTGTTTATTGGTGGCAGCGGTGGGATGGCAGAACGGACGTCCCTTCTGCTTGAAAGTTTCTTGACTGACTGTTCCCCTACAGCAGTGTTTCTCAACCTTTCCACAGTTCACCCGCTGCATCACTTCCCAGCTGATCAAGTGGTTTAGCAATTTCCGTGAATTTTATTACATCCAGATGGAAAAGTGTGCCAGGCAGGCCCTCTTGGAAGGGGTGGCGGATCCCAGCCACCTCCTTGTGTACTACAACAGGCCTGTCCAACAGGCGGCCCACGGGCCGCACACAGCCCGCCAGCCCCCTTTGGATGCAGCCCGCCAGCCCCTAGGATGCGGCCCGCCTACTCTCCTGCAAGAAATCAGCTGTTTTAAGGGAGAGCGCTCCCCCGCCCTCTGCAATGCAATGCAATGGGAGGAAAGCCCCTCCTCTCGCTCTCCCAGGCTCCCGCCGGCAGCTTCTCCCATTGCCCAGTGGGAGGAACCGCCGGCAGGAACCAGGAAGCGAGAAGAGGAGCCCCTTCCAAGAAGCATGACTGCAGTCAAAGCACATCCCCCGATGGACATCAAGCCTCTGCTTCAAAGCCTACGAAGAAGGAGTCTCCACCTACTTACAGCAACTCTATAGCAGGCCTGGGCAAACTTGGGCCCTCCGGGTGCTTTTTCACACTGCGGTCCCCCCAGGCGATCAGTGACCAGAATTCCGGCCCTTGGGCCGGTAGAAGTTGGACAGCCCTGCACTACAACAAAGGGAATGATTTCGAGGTGAGCCTACCCCTAACAGGGTATGTCTTATTTCAAGGCTATGTCTTATTTTTGAGAACATGGCCTTTATTTTTGAACAGCTCCCTATGACATGAAAACTAAGGCGAAAGGACACCATATTCTATTCCAGAGTTTCTCAACCTTCCTAATGCCGCAACCCCTTAACCCAGTTCCTCATGTTGTGGTGACCCCCAACCATAACATTATTTTTGTTGCTACTTCATAACTGTCATTTTGCTACTGTTATGAATCGTAATGTAAAGATCTGATATGCAGGATGAATTTTCATTCACTGGACAAAATTTGGCACAAATACCCGATACACCCAAATTTGAATACTGGTTGGGTTGGGGGAAGGACTGATTTTTGTCATTTGGGATTTATAGTAGTTGCTGGGATTTATAATTCATCTACAATCAAAGAGCATTCTGAACTCTACCAATTATGGAATTGAACCAAACTTGGCACACAGAACTCTCATGACCAACAGAAAATACTGGAAGGGTTTGGTGAGCATTGACCTTGAGTTTTGGAATTGTAGTTCACCTACATCCAGAGAGCACTGTGGACTCAAACAATGATAGATCTGGACCAAACTTGGCACAAATACTCAATATGCCCAAATGTGAACACAGATGGAGTTTGGGGAAACTAGGCCTTGAAATTTAGGACTTGTAGTTGCTGGGATTTATAGTTCACCTACAATCAGAGAATTCTGAACTCCGTCAACAATTGAATTGAACCAAACTTGGCACACAGAACTCCCATGACCTACAGAAAATACTGGAAAGGTTTGGTGGGTATTGACCTTGAGTTTTGGAATTGTAGTTCACCTACATCCAGAGAGCACTGTGGACTCAAACAATGATGGATCTGGACAAAACTTGGCACGAATACTCAATATGCCCAAATGTGAACACTGGTGGAGTTTGGGGAAACTAGGCCTTGAAATTTAGGAGTTGTAGTTGCGGGGATTTATAGTTCACCTACAATCAAGGAGCATTCTGCACCCAACAATAGATAGAATTGGACCAAAATTTCCACACAGAACCCTCATGAGCAACAGAAAATACTGTGTTTTCTGATGGTCTTTGGTGACCCCTCTAACACCCCCTTGCGACCCCCCCCTCAGGGGTCCCGACCCCCAGGTTGAGAAACAAGAGTTGAAGTCCAAAACACCTGAAGGGAAGGCCCAAGTTTGCCCAGGCCTGGTATAGAAATGTGTCTTGAGGACCAGCATGGAAAGGGCCTGTGGCTGTGAGGAATGGTGGGGGTTGAAGTCCAAACCCCTGGAAGGAAGGCCCAAGTTTGCCCAGGCCTGGTCCAAAAAGTCTTCCAAGAAACGGTAGAGTTCCTCCACTTCCTTCTCTGAAGGAAAGCCAACTGGTGCTGGAGTGCTTCCGGGTCAGCGAGAGACAGGAAGGCAGGCAGGCGCGCGCGGGGAGGGAGGGAGAGGAGGAGAGGCCGCGAGAGGGGAAAGGAAGGGGGCTCGCGCGGCGTGCGCATGCGCAGGGGGCCCGGGCCCTGCTTGGCCTCGTCGAAGGAGAGCCAGCCTCTGAGGGAAGGCGCCGCGGGAGCAGAGGAAGCAGCCCTGGCTTCCCGCCGCCGCCGCCGCCGCCATGTCCCTGGACCAGTACGAGCGGCACTGCGACTCCCTCAACTCCGTCGACTTCGAGAACGACTCCTCTTCGTCCGGGGGCCGCAGCAGCAGCAGCACCGGCGCCCCCCGGCCTGCCCCGGCCTTGGCTGGCGAGCAGGAGGAGCTGCACTACGCCCCCATCCGCACCCTGGGCCGCGGCGCCTTCGGGGAGGCCACGCTCTACCGCCGGACTGAGGTACACCACGCCGTCGCAAGTTGGGTCACTTACTGGAATTGCCTTGGCTGGTGAGAGCTGTCGTTTTTCAAGGCCTTCTCTGTCAAAGAGCTGGCGGACTACAACTCCCAGGATGCCATGGTGGTCAAAGGGCTGTCGAACTTCCTTAATGCTACAGCAGGCATGGGCCGACTTGGGCCCTCCTTCCAGGTGTTTCATTTATTACTAGCTGTACCCTTTTTAGGAGATGCGAGAAAGTCCAATCATCCACGGTGTGCCCTCCTCTAAACTGCAGTCGGATGGAGTGTGGGTCATGGGGGGCATGGTGTGCCAAGTTGGGTCTTTATCGGTCTTGGTTCTGGGCCACAGTGGTCTGTGGGGAATGATGGGTTTTGAAGTACTACAAATCCCGTTTTCCATGGTGGTACCTCAAGTCCCATCATGCATGGTCGGGGCTCTGTGTGCCAAGGTAGGTTACTGTAAATTCAGGCCATACACAATGTCCCATGAGCTGAGGCCTAGTTAGGAACAGCAAGTTAATGAAGCCTTACTGTCAATTCAGGCCATACACAATGTCCAATGAGCTGAGGCCTAGGCTGGAGAATCAAGTTAATGAAGTCTTACTGTCAATTCAGAGTGTAATCAGCTTCCCAGTAAGTGAGGCCTAGTTAGGGAAATCAAGTTAATGAAGTCTTACTGTCAATTCAGAGCGTAAACAGCTTCCCAGTAAGTGAGGCCTAGTTAGGGAAATCAAGTTAATGAAGCCTTACTGTCAATTTAGAGCGTAAACAGCTTCCCAGTAAGTGAGGGCTAGTTAGGGAAATCAAGTTAATGAAGCCTTACTGTCAATTCAGGCCATACACAATGTCCAATGAGCTGAGGCCTAGTCGGGAGAATCAAGTTAATGAAGTCTTACTGTCAATTCAGAGTGTAAACAGCTTCCCAGTAAGTGAGGGCTAGTTAGGGAAATCAAGTTAATGAAGCCTTACTGTCAATTCAGGCCATACACAATGTCCCATGAGTGAGGCCTAGTCGGGAGAATCAAGTTAATGAAGCCTTACTGTCAATTCAGAGCTTAAACAGCTTCCCGGTAAGTGAGGCCTAGTTAGGGAAATCAAGTTAATGAAGCCTTACTGTCAATTCAAAGCGTAAACAGCTTCCCAGTAAGTGAGGCCTAGTTAGGGAAATCAAGTTAATGAAGCCTTACTGTCAATTCAGGCCATACACAATGTCCAATGAGCTGAGGCCTAGTTAGGGAGAATCAAGTTAATGAAGTCTTACTGTCAATTCAGAGCGTAAACAGCTTCCCAGTAAGTGAGGGCTAGTTAGGGAAATCAAGTTAATGAAGCCTTACTGTCAATTTAGAGCGTAAACAGCTTCCCAGTAAGTGAGGCCTAGTTAGGGAAATCAAGTTAATGAAGCCTTACTGTCAATTCAGGCCATACACAATGTCCAGTGAGCTGAGGCCTAGTCGGGAGAATCAAGTTAATGAAGCCTTACTGTCAATTCAGAGCGTAAACAGCTTCCCAGTAAGTGAGGCCTAGTTAGGGAAATCAAGTTAATGAAGTCTTACTGTCAATTCAGAGCGTAAACAGCTTCCCAGTAAGTGAGGGCTAGTTAGGGAAATCTAGTTAATGAAGCCTTACTGTCAATTCAGAGCGTAAACAGCTTCCCAGGTCTGTGATTTTTTCTAGTTAATGATTTTTACTGTCAATGGAAGGCGTGATTTGTGATTTTTGTTTAAATTTTAGGTTGGAAGTGATTTGGGTGTTTGTGTTGGGGATTGGCTCAGGCCTTTTCCTTATTCTGTTTTGGCAGTTTATTATGGATCGGAATTTTCATGTTGGCTGGCCAGTGCAGCAGTTATGCAAATCCGCCATTATTGGCAGCCAATCATGTTGTTCAGAATGTAGAGGCTGGGTGAGTCTTTGGCTGCCCCGGAGGATGCTGGTAAATGTAGTTTTATTTTTACTCGTTGTTTTGGGGGCCTTTTAGGTTTTGGGGGGGAAAGTTTCTTTGCTACAAACGTACCTTGCTTGAGGCCTATTTCTGTTGGCAAGTATTGTGTTTCTGCATTGTGTGGTTTCTTTGTTTGAGGTATACATCACATGACGTGAACCCATTTATGTAATAGATTTCTTATTTATTTCAGGATTTTACCCCGCTCTTCTCAACCCCCGAGGGAGGGGGGGACTCGGAGCGGCTGACAGTAAGGTGCAATTCGATGCCCACACAGCAACAATACAAGACCCCAGAACCCCTCAACAACCAAAATACAATTAAAATACATCAAAATACAACCATCCAAACATCATGCGCATTCATTCCAGATTAAAACAATGTTCTGGCCATGAAAGCATTGGCCCTGATCATCCACTTTCCGTTAAAATCCCATCTAAAGTGCTGCCTGGTGTGCAAACGCCTGGTCCCACAGCCAGGATTTTACTTTTTTCCTGAATGCCAGGAGGGATGAGGTGGATCGTACATCGATAGGGAGCGCATTCCACAGGCGGGGAGCCACCACCGAGAAAGCCCTGTCCCTCGTCCCCACCAACCGCATTTGAGAAGTAGGCGGGAGCGAGAGCAGGGCCTCCCTGGATGATCTTAAAGTACGAGGTGGGACGTAGCAGCGGATGCCTTCGGACAAGTAAGGTGGGCCAGAACCGTACAGAGGTTTAAAGGTCAAAACCAGCACTTTGAATTGAGCTCGGAATTGGTCAGGCAGCCAGTGGAGCTGACACAACAGGGGGGTGGTATGCTCCCTGTATGTAGCTCCCGTTAGTAATCTGGCTGCCACCCGCTGGACTAATTGCAATTTCCGAACTGTCTTCAAAGGCAGCCCCACGTAGAGTGCGTTGCAGTAATCTATTCGGGATGTGACCAGAGCGTGGACGACCGTAGCCAGATCGGGCACAGCTGGCGCACGAGTCTTAACTGTGCAAAAGCTCCCCTGGCCACCGCCGAGACCTGGGGTTCCAGGCTCAGCGATGAGTCCAGGATCACTCCCAAGCTGCGAACCTGCGTCTTCAGGGGGAGTGTAACCCCATCCAACACAGGCTGTAACCCTATGCCCTGTTCGGCCTTACGACTGACCAGGAGGACCTCTGTCTTGTCTGGATTAAGTTTCAATTTGCTAGCCCTCATCCAGTCCGACACAGCGGCCTAGCACCGGTTCAAAGCACCGGTGTTCTGGACTCCATCTCCCACCATTCCTAACAGCCTCAGGCCCTTTCCTTTTCACCCTCAGCCGCTTAAGAGTAAAACAAGCTGGCTTGGACAGCACCTTATTGCTGCCTTGGCTAAAGTCTTGCTCAAGCAAAAGTGATGCATGAGGCCCTTGAGGTGTGACACGGAGCCACAGCAGAGAAGGTCCTGCGCCTGGTCTTTGTAGATCGTATGATCTTGAGACTGGGAACTACAAGCAGCATTTGATCTTCAGATCAAAGTGGTCTCTGAGGTTGATAAAAGGCGAGTCGATTTTTTTAGATATAACGGGCCGGGGCCATGTAATGCTTTGAAGGTGAGGACCAGCAGCTTAAAGATGATTCGATACTCGACCAGAAGCCAGTGAAGTTTTTGTAGAATTGGTGTGAGGGGGCACCTTTCAGGGCCCCCCTACAAGAGTCAAGCACAGCCAGTTTACCAGCTGTTGGGATTTCTGGGATTTGAAGTCCAAAACACTTGTAGGGCCAGCAATTGCCCAGGTCTGGTCTAGCAGCTGCATTTTGGACCAATTTCAATCTACGGATGGTAGACCCTGGTAAGCTGATGTAAAGAGCATTGCCATAGTCTAGTCTTGAGATGACCAAGGCCTGGATCACTGTGGCCAGGTCATCTCTACGGAGGTAGGGGACCAGGTGTCTGATACGACGCAGATGGAATAAGGCCGTTCTACTGATGGTGGACAACTGGGTTTCAATCGTCAATCAAGAGTCTAATTGGACTCTTTATCAAAAAGTTAACCATCCTTTTTTCTGAGTAGAGTGGCAAAAGGAAAGCTCTTAGGCCTCTTCTACATGGCTGTATAATCCAGATTATCAAAGCGGATAATCCAGATTATTTGCTTTGCACTGGATTATATGAGCATACACTGAGTCTGCCTCTATATAACCTAAAAAGTCAATTATCTCCTCTACTCTCTCTACTATGGCACCATTTCTTGCCTTTTTGAAGGCCTGGCTGTGGAAATAATAATAATAATTTATTTATTATCCACTTTTCCTAATGAGAATGGTGGTGGAGGCCAAGGGCAGCTGGTCCCTGGGGTGGCATTGATGCTTTCCCCTCTGTGGAGATGTTGAACAGATAGTAGTTTAATTTTAATTTGTGTGACCAGCTTTATTGCTCACAGATTTGTGACCAGAGTTGTATCTCATGGTGGAGAATAAGTCTTTATAGAATCTTCAGTATCATAGAGTTGGGAGATACCACAAGGACCAACCAGTCCAACCCCCTTCTGTCATGCAGGATCACAGAATCAAAGTATTCCCAACAGATGGCCATCCAGCTTCTGCTTAAACACCTCCAGAGGAGGAGGCTCCACCACACTCCAAGAAGGCAGCATATACCACTGCCAAACAGCTCTTACCATCAGGAAGTTCTCCTTAATGTTTTGGTGGAATCTTCTTTTCTGTAATTTGAATCTATTGCTCCGTTGTGCCTAGTCTCTGGAGCACCAGACAATAAGCTTGCCTTCTCCTTAAGCTGGCATCCTTTCGAAAATGTAAACATGACTGTCATGTATAGAATGGCCCTCAACTTATCAATGGGTTGTATCAAGCCCCGTATATTTTCACCTAAAACCTACCCTCAACGTGTACACTAGGTCTCCTTATATGAGTACTAGCTGAACCCGGCACGCGTTGCTGTGCCCTATTTTGGAGATGTGAGGAAGTCTGAGTATGTAAGGGTTGGAATTGATGTTGCGTAGTCTGGTGGATAGGAAAGTTAGGAAAGAGGTAAAGAAGGAAGGAAAAGGAATGTAAGTGGGGTGGACATACGTGTTGAATAATGTCTAGGGTGGAAGAAAGAAAGAACTCTTGTCTGTTGGAGGTAATAGCGATTGTTGCAACGGAGCACCTTGATTAGCACATAATGGCTTTGTAGTTTCAAGGTGTGTCTGGTCACTGCTTTAGTTGGATCCTTTGTTGGGAGGTGATTAGCTGTCCCTGATTTTTTCTTGTCTGGATTTCTTCTCTTTATGTGTGTTTCCAATAGACCTCTCTACCTCTTCTGAGGATGCCTTTAGGCATAGATGGGGGAGGAATGTCAGGAGAGAATGCTTCTGTCCTTTGTTTTTTATTATCACCCCTCCCCCCCTTATTTGTCTCTCTCTTGCTTTTCTCCCCTCCCTGGTGGGTGGATTTACTTGCTGTGGGTCCCCATGGCTGTCCGCCCAGCCTCTTGTTTGTGTGAGGGCTTGCCTCTCTCTGAGTTGAGGGCCTACTTCTGGGTCCGCACGGCTCTCTGGGAAGGAGGGCAGAGATTGGGCAGCAATGGGCGGGAAGTGGCCGCGCGGGGCCTTCTGGGAAGTGTAGTCCCGTAGCCATGGCCACTTCCTCCGCTGTCTTCCAGCCGCTTTTGGAGCACTCTTGTTGTCGCTCTCGCGGGAAGGATACACAGAGGAAGAGAGAGAGAGAGCGGGAGAGAGAGAGAGACTGCGTGGGCCGGGCCCGGGAGGGGTTGGGAGGATGAGAAAGAGGCCGAGGAGGCGGCGGAGGTAGGTGGGGAAGGGGGGGCGTAAGGGGGGGTTGACTTGCGATGATGCCGGCGGCGTGGCCGCGTCCTCCGCTGTCTCGTTGGTCTCCTCTGCCGCCTCGGAGCCACTGCTGGACCTGGGCCGTGCGGTGTCTGTCTCTATAGGTGTGTGTGTGTCTCCCGTTTTCGCTTTCGTGCGAGACACACACAGACGAAGAGAGAGAGAGAGAGTGTGTGCAGGACGGGCCTGGGAGCGGGTGGGAGGATGAGGAAAAGGCCGAAGAGGCGGGTATGGTTGCGAAGTGGTCGCAGCGCAGGGCCCCCTTCGGGCCCGGCGGCAGAGGGCTCTCCGCCGCTACTCGTGAAGAGGAGGCCGCAGGGAGAGAGATGGCGCGGCTTTTCCCCCTGGCCCCATCCCCGGGGGAGGACGGGAGGAGGCAGTGGAGGGGGCGGAGGAAGCGGGCATGGCGGCGATCGCCTGAGGCTGGTCCGGAAAGTCCTTGGAGATGGCGGAGAAGGCGTGTCCGGCCAGGGGACTACGGCTCCCAGAATAATCTGCGCGGCCATTGTGGCCTATTTCCGGTGCTGTTTCCGCCCTTCTTCCGAGTGAGCCGCGCGGAGCCTTCTGGGAGTTGTAGTCCCGTGGGTGCGGTGTTCTCCCTCGCCGTTTCGTTGGCTCTCCTGGTGGAGGGTCGTGTGGGCGTCCTCCCGGGATGTTGGTGTTGGGTTGCATGCGGCGGCTGTGCTGGTGGGGTCCGGGAGCCACGTGGAGGATGTCGCCTCCTTGGTCTCAGGAGTGTTCTGTAAACGGCAGAGGAGGGGGGCATGGCGTCGGATGTTGTGCATGCTTGGTATTGTGATGTGTTTATGGTGGCCATTTTGTGTGTCTGGGGTGTTTTGCGCATGCGTCGTAATGTTGTGTTTTGGGGGGATGTTTTGGGGGTGTTGTGTTGTGTTTAGGGGTGTTTCAGTGGGTGGAGTTTGTACCTCGGGTGCGGATGAGTGGCCCTGTGTTTTTTGTGTGTGTGGGAAATGTAGTTTTGGCGTGCATTTACCCCGTTGCACGACCACTTCCCTTTTATATATATAAGATATATGGTAAATTGTCATCCAACTGTTCTTCCATATACAGAATCCTTTCCAATCTGTCAGTTTTTTGTTCTGTCTGCCAAGTTTACCCTTTTGTCAGATAGAGCCACATTTATTCCATATTTTGAAATAAAGAACTGGAAAATGACAGATATATCAGTTAGCTTTCTACTTGCTGTGGATGGTACAGATAACATTTTCCAAACTTCCTGTTTCCTGACAATTATTTTCTGTCTAATAAATGCCAACGTTTCTGGACTGTTGTGGAGTACAAAAAACAGTTAGCAGTTGTCATCCAATCAACATGTGGTTTCGGGCAGATGTGAAATCTTTTCCCCCCAAAATATTTAAGAACATAAGAAGAGCCATGCTGAATCGGGCCTCAGCCCATCTAGTCCAGCATTCTGTGTCACACAGTGGCCCACTAGTTGTACACAGGGATCTCTAGCAGAAAGGAGGGCAAAACCCTCGCCTGCTCCTGACCCCCCACAACCAGTACCCGGGGAAAATCCTGCCTGCCTCCATCAACACAGAGGTGGCACTTGGATGTCCATTTCAGTAACTACTGATTCCCTTGGTATCCATGAATCTGTCTAATCCTGCCTTGAAGCTGTCCAGGCTGACAGCTGTCACAACCTCCTCTGGAAGTGAATTCCATAACCCAATGACCCTCTGGGTGAAGAAATATTTCCCTTTATTAGTCCTAACTTTCCTACCTTGGAGCTTTAGGGAGTGCCCCCAGTCCTAGTGTTGTGTGACAGAAAATATTTTTTTCTCTATTCACCTTTTCTATCCCATGCATGATTTTATACACTTTGATCAAGTCACCTCTTAAACGCCGTCTTTCAAGGCTGAAAAGACCAAGGCGTTGCAACCTGATTTCATAAGGGAGCTGCTCCATCCCTTGGATCATTTTTGTTGCCCTTCTTTGTACCTTTTCCAGTTCCGTTATATCCTTCTTGAGGTGCGGTGACCAGAATTGTACACAGTACTCCAGATGTGGCCTCACCATAGATTTGTAGAGAGGCAATACAACATTTGCCGACCTATTTTCGATTCCCTTCCTGATCATGCCAAGCATAGAATTTGCTTTTTTCACTGCTGCAGCGCACTGGGTTGATATCTTCATTGAGCTGTCCACCAAAACCCCAAGATCCCTTTCCTGGTTAGTCTCAGAAAGCTTTGATCTCATCAGTTGATAAGTGTATTTGGGGTTCTTGCCCCGATGTGCATGACTTTACACTTGTTTAGGTTAAAATGTATTTGCCACTTTGTTGCCCATTCACTCAATTTCGAGAGATCTTTCTGGAGCTCTTTACAGTCAGTTTCATTTTTAACTACCCTGAACAGTTTAGTGTCATCTGCAAACTTTGCTACCTCACAATTTACTTCTACATCCAGATCATTTATGAATAAATTAAAAAGTAACGGTCCTAAAACTGAACCTTGGGGTACGCCACTTCTCACCTCTTTCCATCCAGAGAAGTGTCCATTTATTACCACCCTTTGTTTCCTACAGTTTAGCCAGGTTCCAATCCAGGACAAGACCTGTCCCCTGATTCCATGGTTGAAGAGCTTATTTAGGAGCCTTTGGTGAGGGACTTTGTCAAAAGCCTTTTGAAAGTCAAGATAAACAATATCGACTGGGTCCCCTTTATCTATGTGTTTATTTACACCCTCAAAGAATTCTATCAAGTTAGTAAGACATGATTTGCCTTTGCAGAAACCATGTTGATTTTCCTTCAGCAATGCCTGTTCTTCTATGTGCTTAGTAATTTTTCTTTAATAATGGTTTCCATCACTTTGCCTGGAGCTGAGGTGAGACTAACTGGCCTATAATTTCCTGGATCACCCCTGGATCCTTTCTTGAAGATCGGAGTTACATTTGCCTCCCTCCAGTCCTCGGGTACAGTGCCTGATCTTAGAGAAAGGTTATATATTTTGGCTAGAATTTCAGCAATTTCACACTTGAGTTCCTTAAGAACTCTCGGGTGGATGCCATCTGGCCCTGGTGATTTGTTGACATTTAGTTTAGTAAGGCATGTGAGAACATCCTCCTTGTTTATCTCTATCTGGTTTAATTCATTTAATTCCCTCCCTGAAAAAACTGACTCAGCTGCAGGCATATGTTGTCTGTCCTCCTGTGTGAAAACAGAGGCAAAGAAGTCATTTAGCAGCTCAGCAATCTCCTTGTCTTCACTTATTGT
Source organism: Anolis apletophallus (assembly GCA_030556195.1). Classification (NCBI taxonomy): domain Eukaryota; kingdom Metazoa; phylum Chordata; class Lepidosauria; order Squamata; family Anolidae; genus Anolis; species Anolis apletophallus. Next base: position 24,899,202 of record JARBWK010000002.1, read on the forward strand.
CCCTTTCTTACCATTTTCGTCAAGTGGCCGAACTGCTTTTCTAGTTGGGTTTCTGCTTCTGATGTACTTAAAGAAGTTTTTCCTATTTTTTAAAAATATTATTAGCTATATGTGCCTCAAAATCTCTCTTGGCTTTCCTGACGGTTGCTTTGCATTTAGTTTGCCAGAGCTTGTGTTCCTTTCTGTTCTCCTCAGTAGGAAGAGCCTTCCATTTCTTAAATGAGTTTTTCTTCTTTCCAATCACATCTTTTACTTCATTTGTAAGCCATACCGATGTCCTCTTGGACTTTCCCGGCCTCTTTCTTATTTTAGGAATGCATTTTAGTTCGGCTTGTTTTAAAGTATTTTTAAAGAGTTTCCAAGCATTCTGGAGGGATTTGATTTTTTTTACTGCTCCTTTTAGTTCTTTACTATTTTTCTCATTTTGGTGAAATTCCCTTTGTGAAAATTTAAGGTCTCTGTGTTAGTTTTCACTGACAGTTTGCTATCCAAACTTAAGTTGAAGGTTATTGTGTTGTGGTCACTGGTACCTATGGGCTCAGTTACAAGGACATCTTGTTCATTAGTTAGCACCAAGTCCAGGATCCCCTTTCCCTGGTTGGTTCCATGACCATCTGCTCAAGGGAATAATCAGCTAGCATGTCGAGGAACCTTGTCTCTCTTTCATGCGTAGAACAAGAATTTAGCCAATCTATTCAGGGATAGTTGAAGTCCCCCATTATGACTAATTTATTGCTTTTTGAGGCCTGTTTAATTTCATTTTCCAGATAGCAGTCTGCCTTTGAGAATGGCGTTTCTTGAGAAATGAATTCAAGAGGTCCTTACTCGTCAGTTTATTTTTACATTTTCTTTCCTTAGCCTATCCCTATGATATCTGTTCTTTCTTGTGCCACCCACAGACATTTTGGGGGGTTTCCTTTCTTTCCACCATATTTGTTAGATTTCCACAGTGTATTCAGAGGCACACAGTACTGCTTTTCATAGCTGTCCACACACTTTATGATATATTTGTTGTCATTGGCATTTTCTTCCTTGTCCAGACACAGACTCTCAAATTCTGCACCGAGAACTCCCCTCCCCAGGTACATAGATAATCGGTAATGCTGTGGGTACACTGGCTAGGGCTGCTGGGAATTGCAGTCCAGCAATTTCTGAAGGACCACATGGTTCCCATCCTTGCTTTATTGTTCCAAAACTGTCAGGCAATAGTTTGGAAGACAAATCTTTGGTTAGGTTTGGAGTAGATTTAGTTTTACTCGTCATAACTTTTTCTTACGGTCAGCTAAAAATTCACTACGCAGTTAAACGCATTCTAGTTTCTCCCTTATAGTGAAAAGGGGCTTTATAGCTGATTGTCCAGAGAATGATTAGTATGATAATATAATTTTTCCTGAAACTGTATTGCATAATGTACAGTATCAAAAAGCAACGAAGATTGAAAGTAGTGTTGCTCCTTTCAGAGTACTTTGGGAGTGACAAGATTACTACATAACGCTCAATTGAAGATGATGATATTAAACCGGAACTAAACACTGGGTTTAAAATAACCCCTGCAAATAGCTGCCCTGTGGTGAGAAACGAAGCTATGCGTTGATAGAATAATTTAAAACCATGCTGTATAGTTATGACTGAAAATGTCCCCAAAACTGCTATTTGGCATGGAAACAAAGGGAATGTTCTTTGATACCACTTATTAATTTTCAGTTCTATTTTGGTATCTGGAAAACTAGGGCATCTAAATTGTTTGAAAGTGAAATGTTGTAGAAGGATGTAGAGGTGTTGCTTCCTTTCTAACAACTTCCTGCAGAGGGCAGAAAAGGAATGACAGGAAGGAAGGGAGGAAAGATAAAGCAGCTGTAGCATTGTATTATATTTCAGCAAGGATTTGTAAGCATTTCAGTTATAGTTCACAGAGTCTGATAACAAAGGCTATTCATGTTGATGAAGGAAGTGGAATATTTAAGAAAGACTTCTTAAACAAGATTATTAGTAAGGTTTTCATGCAGTATACAAATCAGTCCTAATCTTGAGTGAATCAGAAAAAATCAGGTACAATTTGGACATGTGCCTCATTGCTTTCTTGAGGCGAAAATGGTTTAACAGGGTCCAGTTAGTTCAGTAATATATGTAGTGCTGTTTTGTGAGATAGAGAAGGAGCTTTTTCCAGTTATGTAGCTACCTATTAAACAACTTCATGCCAAACATTTCCATTGTTTCCTTCCTTATTAAATTTCTATTAATAGGTTTACATCATTAGTACATGCATTTCCTGTGACCAAAGGAAATCTTGAAATGTCCAATTAAAATGTTGTTTTTAACATGGCAAGAATCAGAAGTTCAAAGTCCTCGATATAGATTCAAAGACTAAACTAGTGATAATTCACCTTATATACTAGCTGGTTGAAATCACAGTATGATTGCAGGCCTCAGCTTCAGAGATTGAATATTGATATGAAGTAAACTTTTTTGTATTTTTCTGTGTAAAGCAATGACTGAAATGTCTAATAGTTCCTATGTCCTCCAAATAAAAACACAATCCTTCCTTTGAAACATAATTGAAAAAAGGAAGAGTATCAGCTGTAGATACTGATTCTTTGCATTAAAAATCAGGGAAATCCATTTAATTCCATTGGGAATTTTTTGATGGGTCAGAAAGTAAATACAACATTAAAATACTCTTGATAAAAAAACTGTGAAAGACTAGCTATGCATTTAATTGAATTTCTTATATTCTAGGATGATTCACTCGTCGTGTGGAAGGAAGTGGATCTTACCAGATTATCAGAAAAAGAACGTCGTGATGCTTTGAATGAGATTGTTATCCTAGCTCTGCTGCAACATGACAACATCATTGCCTATTATAATCATTTCATGGATAACAACACTCTGCTGATTGAATTGGAGTACTGTAATGGTGAGAGTTCTGTCTTGTAAACAGCAAGCACCTCTTCCATTTTGGGTGCTGTGAGAAAAGACGAAACACAGAGAAGCTTCTCTTTGTTTATAGATATATGTCTGTGTTGACAGAAGTAGAAACACAAACCAGACTTGACTTGGAACACTGCCATTTATGTTTCACAGATATATAATCTCACAGATATATAAACTATAAAATATTTTTAGTGGAAGAGTAAACTTCAAAATAAATCAAGTATTAAAAAATAAATCAGATCCAGCATTAAAAAATGTAATATGCACTAGAAAATACAGTCTGAATCTAAGGACCTAGGTTAATTGTTGTGGCTGAATTGTAAGTGCTATGTTGCATTTTACTGTATGTAGTGATCGCAAAAGTGGATTGACAAGTCTTAAAGCTAACACAGAAAGTTAATTCATATGTGGTATAACTGATGTTCTTGAAGTTTCCCTGTGGTTTTTTTATATGATCTGTAATGGCTTGCTTTTGGGTGATATTTTCATCTCACATCAGATAATCCTAGCCAACATTAACATTATTATACTTTTTTTGCATTTGAACAGCATTAGAATTTTCATGGTAAGATAAACTAAACTGAACTGTTTTTATACATGTTATCATAATGATAATACTTTTGAAAACAGTAATGCCACTTTCTAATACATATAACGAATACATATATTGAATAAGAGCTTTTACAGATGTTAACAAATAGTTCTGTTTCACTGAACCTTTTGTCTAAACTTGTATCCACTTGGCTCAGGATGGTTTATGGTAAGCATCCGTGGAGAAAAGGAACATCCTATTTCTATGGAAAGGAAATAGTATTAGAAGATTCTTAGATAATGTCAGGTAGACACTTATGTCACACTTGCAGTTAGTAATTAATCATTTCGCTCTTTTAATTCCAGGAGGAAATCTCTATGATAAGATCCTACGACAGAAGGACAAGTTGTTTGAGGAAGAGGTAACTTGAACTATTTCAGAAGAAGAGTCTAGCCCTACTTGTTAACCATAATAATATTTCATACTTTTTGCCATAGGATCAACAGAATGTGCCACCTGTGCATAAAACAAGAAGTCTTTTCTTTTATATTCTAATACTAAATGAAGATGCTGATTCTTAATATTAATCGTCCCCTAGCAGAAATGAAAATTAGAAAATTATACGGATGCTTCCTTATGGCTGCAAACACTTCCAACATAACAACAATAAAAAAACTTTATTTATATTCCACTCTTATCTCCCCAGAGGGACTCAGGGCAGATTCCAAACATAAAAAGCAAACATTCAATGCCCGAATACAACAATACATCCATACTAACAAAATTTAAACAACCCAACATGTAAGCACGAATTATGACTTAACAACTAAAATTAAATAAAATCCTTTGTCACTGCCTTTCAAACAGGTTTTGAAGAAATATATAAAACATCTGATTATGTTGATTTTAAATACTACTGTTACAGGGAATTCTATTCTAACATAGGATAGAAATGACATGCTGATAAGTCTTGTTGCATTATTTGATTGATGTCAGAGATCCTGCAGATTCTGGGTGAAGTAATCATATCATTGGTAAGCCAGGCAGCTGTGATTTGTTCCACCTAGCCTTCAGTCTTTAAAAGCAACACTAATTACTTCAGCTGCTTTAATTATCTGTGGTTTAGTGTAGCTTAAAGCGTTTTTTTTAGATTAGTTAACATTTTATCCATTGTACATTATCATTTGCTAATAGCAAGGATGACAATTGATCGAAGTGTATAAAATCATGCATGGGATAGAAAGGGTGAATAGAGAAAAATATTTTCTCTGTCACACAACACTAGGATGCACTCCTAAAGCTCCAAGGTAGGAAAGTTAGGACTAATGGAAATATTTCCCAGAGGGTCATTGGGTTATGGAACTCACTTCCAGAGGAGGTTGTGACAGCGGTCAGCCTGGACAGCTTCAAGGCAGGATTAGACAGATTCATGGATACCAAGGGAATCAGTAGCTACTGAAATGGACATCCAAGTGCCACCTCTGTGTTGATGGAGAGGACAATGCTAGAGATCCCTGTGTACAACTAGTTGTGACACAGAATGCTGGACTAGATGGGCTGAGGCCCGATTCAGCATGGCTCTTCTTATGTTCTTCTTAATGGGAGTTGTAGTTCAACAGTATGAGAGGGTTACATGTTCTCCATCACTAACTGACAGCATTAAATACTAATACTGAATTGCAGAATTAGCATTAAGAACTCAGTTTGAAGATTCTAAAGATGTAACGATGTCATGGTAGCTTTGAAGTATTAGTTGTCATTCCTAATTATTTTTGTATTAGGTTACCAGTTTATGTAGCCACTGTCATCCTGCATCTTGAAGGTCTCACGAGCTCATAATTGTGGAAAGAATACCTTTTGAAAAAGATCTTAGGGAAACAACCGCTTTTATGTAGTTCAGCTAGATTATGTACTGTTTTCTAAAATGTCTTATTCCGCAGGGCATGTAAGACCGTTCTCTTTAGATGTGCCTTCAACTGAGTCTCGGAAATTTAATCGCCGATCACTGTCTGTATGAATTTTATGTCTTTTAATCATTTTACGCATGTCATTGTGTTATGTTATGTTGTGTAAACCACCCCGAGCCTGCAGGGAGGAACGGAATATAAAATTGAACAAATAAATAAATAAATATGTTAACTCTCTTTCTTTTGCAGATGGTACTGTGGTACCTTTTTCAGATTATATCAGCAGTGAGTTGTATCCACAGGGAAGGAATACTTCACAGGTGAGTTTTCAATGAAGTGAGGTGAAAATAAGGATTTAATTGGTCAGGGAATGGGCAGGCAGCTTTAAATTGTTTTCAAACCACAACAAATCTACAGTTCCTTTTGCCTCCTGCAATACCAATTAAACAATTAAGAGGTATTTTTGTAGCTACATACTGCTGTGGAGCTTGCTTCCTGTCTTGTTTCCTTGTTGATAGATACATTGTGAAAAGACCTTAATTTTTCAGCAGACCTTTAATCTGCTGAGTTTGCTGTACTCTTTGCCCTGCTAGCTCTGCTTATTTGCCTGTTTCTTAAATGGTCTTTGTAATTTTTAATGATTTATTGTATTTATTCTTGGACATTTCATGTGGAAAGGCGAGGCATAAACATTGTGAATAAATTAATAATAGTGTATATTAAAATGGATGCAAAGTGGTTTGCTTTGTATTCCTTTCAGCACCGAAACTAGATTTCCCAATAGGGATTACTTCCTGATTTTGTAGACTGGATGTCTGGATTATGCATGTATGCATTTCTATTATAATTTATTCTATTATTATTTCCTTATTTATATTTGAATGCTACATTTCTAGTAAAAGACATAGGAGAGTCCTATCAGATTAAGTGTATCTTGGAGTGCAGTGTTTTTTATGCCAAATGATCACTGGAATTGACATGTAATTTGTCTGTATTTTCCCTAAAAAGAATTAATCTTACATTTAGAGTAGCACTGCTATTCATGTCCAGAAGTGCCATTGAATTCAATGGGACATAGTACTAGGAAATTGATCATAAAGCTGCATCCTTATTGTGGTTTTTCAGGTCTCCTTCAGACATTCCTTCAGATCAAACAAAATATATTAGAACCTGTGTTTTCAAGTTGCTTTGATGTTGACATTAATGTATTACATGTTCTCCATGAAATTGGAGACAAATTAGGGAGTGTTTATAAAAACCGGGGAATAAATCATTAACATTAGTCAACATCAGTCAGCATCACAAATTAAAACAATAATGGTTTTTTTGTGTGTGTATGTCACCATATAATAAAAAGTACTTTGATGGATACTACAGTCAAAAAATTAAGGATTCGGGAACTAGCAGTTGGCTTTGGGGTTGAGACTCCATTCATGAAAAGGAATGAGTGAATGGTTTCAGATTGACAGTAATATATAAATGGAAGCATATTAATATTGAAATACTGTTGATTAGTACCAACTAGATTAGACCCATTGAATCAATTGTTCAGAGGTAAGTCATCTCATAAGTAAATCCCACTGGTTTAATGGGTTTATTCTAGTCAGTACTAACAATAAGATTTAGGTCTAAGTCTTTTGGCAGGTAATTTGAAGAAATATGTCAAACTTTAATTCTTTCTTCTCTAGAGATATAAAGACATTGAATATCTTCCTTACCAAAGTAAATCTCATCAAACTGGGTGACTATGGCTTGGCAAAAAAGCTGAACTCGGAGTATTCCATGGCTGAAACTGTGAGTGTTTGCTGGTTCATTATATTGATAGAATAATTTTTCTGGTCACCTACTTGAAATTATGAGTATGTTGTCAGTGGTTTGACATGATTTGATGCTATCACTCATTTTTCATGTCGTGACAGTTAAGGTTCTAGGCCTCTAGGGTAACCCTATTTTATTTTTCATGAGCAGTGCAGAGATGTGTGCTAGCTGATTTCAAGAAATAAAATCATGGAATGTTTTGTTAATAGTTTGTTTAGTGTAGTAGTGTTGCAAGTGTGACTCCCAAGCTGCATGTGATAGCCATACCCTATGTGGACTCAAAAGCACCTAAGCAGTCCCCAAAGCTCCCTCATCCCCACAATTTTTGATTTTGGTGCAATTTTTAAAGTGATTATCATATGAAAATGGTGTCTGAAGCTCCATAAATGTGTGCAAACATGGAAAGCATCCTAGAATACTGTTCAGCCTCTTAAAGCTACTTTTTTCTCTGGGCTCTCCAAAGTAGTTATAGGAAGTGGTGGACTTTGACTATGAAATGGAAAGAGGGAAAAGATACTTTGGCAGGTTTTAAGTCAGGATGAAAAATTGGCCCCTGGCTTCCACACAGTTGCCCTTATGGGAGATCTGAACCTGTCAGGGCCCAGCACTCTGGCTTGTTTCCACCTCTCCCCCACCAACAAGTCAATAGTAAGCAATGGATTATTTCTCTAACTCATTGGGGCTGACAGGAGAGCCAGAGTGCTGAATCCTTCTTGGTTTGCTGATTACATTAAACCAGGTATATTTATTTATTTATTATTTCGGCTTGATAGACCGCCCTATCCGAAGCTCAGATAGCTTTGGTAGTCCAAAAGCCAGTTTTTATGCCTTGAACTCTCTAAGGGTTTCATATAACTGTCAAAATGTCTATGAAATGAAAAGCAAACAAATTGCATTACCTTTTGAAAAACCATTTTAATGTTAAATCCAATTGTATAATTTCCACAGTCAAATTTTAAAATTACTGATATGTCTGTATTGTTTGGAAGACCTTTGTTGCAGCTGGGATATACTGGCCACCTTTGGTATAGAACAGGGCTGTCCAACTTCTACCGGACCTGTGGCCGGAATTCCAGTTACTGATGACCTGGGGGGCTGAAGGGTCTGCCTCCGCCCACGGCTCCGCCCCTCCCCGGCTCCGCCCCTCCCCGGCTCCACCCAGGCTCCGCCCCTCCCTGGCTCCACCCCTGCCCCACCCCCTTCCCGGCTCCACCCTCTCCCCGCCTTGGAGGTGTCTGTGGAGGACACCGGGGCTTTGACTTGGAGATAGAGATGAACACCAAAATCCCAGTCTCAAGTCCCAGTCCCTGCTTTGAACTGGATTATATTGCAGTGTGGACTCAGGGCCCTTCACACAGCCATATAACTCAGAATATCCAGGCAGGAAACCCCACAAAACCTGCTTTGAACTGGATTATATTGTAGTGTGGACTCAGGGCCCTTCACACAGCCATATAACGCAGAATATACAGGCAGGAAACCCCACAAAACCTGCTTTGAACTGGATTATATTGCAATGTGGACTCAGGGCCCTTCACACAGCCATATAACTCAGAATATCCAGGCAGGAAACCCCACATAACCTGCTTTGAACTGGATTATATTGCAGTGTGGACTCAGGGCCCTTCACACAGCCATATAACGCAGAATATCCAGGCAGGAAACCCCACAAAACCTGCTTTGAACTGGATTATATTGCAATGTGGACTCAGGGCCCTTCACACAGCCATATAACGCAGAATATCCAGGCAGGAAACCCCACAAAACCTGCTTTGAACTGGATTATATTGCAGTGTGGACTCAGGGCCCTTCACACAACCATATAACGCAGAATATCCAGGCAAGAAACCCCACAAAACCTGCTTTGAACTGGATTATATTGTAGTGTGGACTCAGGGGCCCTTCAGCCAGCCATAACGCAGAATATCCAGGCAGGAAACCCTACAAAACCTGCTTTGAAGTGGATTATATTGCAGTGTGGATTCAGGGCCCTTCCACACAGCCATATAACCCAGAATACCTGCTTTGAACTGGATTATCGGAGTCCACACTCATATAATCTGGTTTAAAGCAAATAACATGGGATTTTATTCAGATGTGTGGAAAGGAAGGCAAATAAACCAGGGCCCTTCTACACAGGCCTATAACCCTGAATGATAAGGCATAATATTCATTCTGCCTCTGCTAATAATAATAATAATAATAATAATAATAACAACAACATTAGGTTCCTGGAGTAGGAGACCTCCAAGGGCCATCCAGGGCCATCCAGTCCAATCTCCTTCTGCCATAAGGGGAAAACACAATCAAAGCATTCCTCACAGATGGCCATTCAGCCTCTGATGATAATAATAATAATAATAATAATATTAATTACAATGGGTTCCTAGAATAGGAGACCTCCAAGGGCCATCCAGTCCAATCTCCTTCTGCCATAAGGGGAAAACACAATCAAAGCATTCCTCAGCCATGTTGAATCAAACCTAAACTCTCCTGAGAGCAACAGAAAGTACTGAATCTTGAGTTTGGGAGTTCTCCTCCATCCAGAGAGCACTGTGGACTCAAATAATGATGGATCAGGACCAAACTTGGCACGAAGCCTCAGGAGAGGAGGAAGCCGGAAAGGGAATGAATGAGCACCCCCCCTGCTCCGAACTCGGTCCCGCCCCTTTTTCGCTCTGGCCACGCCCCTCTCACTCGTGCACTCTCTCTCTCCTTCCCTCATTCCTTCAGGTGGTGGACGGGGGAAGGAATGAAAGGGGGAAAGAGAGAAAGAAGAAGGGAGGGAGGGGGAGGGAGGGAAGTAGGAGGAGGAGGAAGGGAGCCTGCTCCTCCTCCTGCCCCGCCCCTCACCCCCCCAGGAAAAAAATAAATAAAAAATATTCGGAAAAATATTCCAAAAAATATTCCAAAAAATATTTTTAAAAATTTTTAATCTTAAAAGGCAGATATCTTGCAGGAGGGTAGGGGGCCGTGGGGAAGGGGTTGGGGGGCCGTATACGGCCCGGGGGCCGCCAGTTGGACAGCCCTGGTATAGAAAAAGCGAATTATTGCTTTACTACTGGATAGAGCATTTTGTACAGCTATTTTTTGGTGGCATCCCCAGGAAGCTGTGGCCTGAAAGGTAACCCCTAAATATTTAAAACTGGAGACTTGTTCTATTAAGTTCTTTCCTATGTACCAGTTATGCCTGGCCCGCTTATTTGAGAAGATCATAATTTTGGTTTTACTATAGTTGATCTTTAGCAGGTTTTTCTCACAGTATTGGTTGAATGCACTCAGCACTCGCTTGAGTCCTACCTTGGTGTAGGATATGAGGGCAGCATCATCTGCATAGAGCAAAAAGGGGTATATTGGTGAATGAGATTTTAGAGGGATGCCCATTTGGTAGTGAGACATGAGTGGCCAGGTCGTTCAGGTATAGATTAAACAGGATAGGGGCCAGGATGCACCCTGGCGTACCCCTCTATTTACTGCTATTGGTTTTAGAGATTGCCTTGTACACCACATCTTACTTGTGTTGAAGTGTTTGAATATAGGCTCTTAATCAGCCAGAGCAATCTTTTGTCCATTGTGGTCTTCTGCAATTTTGCCAGAGCAAATTCCTTGGAATTGAATCAAAGGCAGCTTTTAGATCGATAAAAGCGGTGAATAGTCCTTTGTATGGAGGAGTTTGGTATTTTTCTGCTAGGTGGCTTAGCACGATACAGTGGTCTATAGTAGACCTTCCTTTTCTAAAACCTGCCTGTTCCTCACCTATTACTTTTTCTGAGTCTAACCAGTCTAGGAGCCTGCTATATAGATGGCGAGCATAGAGTTTGCCCACCACCGAGAGTAAGCTGATGGGACGGTAGTCGCTGGATCGTTTTGTCCCTTTTGAATATTGGAATTAGAGTAGATTTTGACCAAGAAGCAGGAATTAAGGCTGTGCGGTTGATGTGTGTGAAAAGAGGAGCCAGGAAAGCCGTCCACCATGAGATGTTATTTTTTAGAAATTCGGGGGCTGGTTTGTTGACCGAAATAAAGGCTACTGACTGACTGACTGTATTGTTTAATAATGATTCTTGTCAAAATAATTTTGAATTAGATATTGTAAATCTGTGCTTTTCAGCTCCTCACAGAATATCATAGGTGTTGTTGACAGGGAGCTGTGGACATACTTGATTAATATAGCTGTATAATGTATGCATCACATTAATATAGCTGTATAATGTATGCAACTCATAAAAGGAAGTACAGTGTATGAAACAGCCTCATGGTCTTGCATTTTCCAAAAAGGAATGTTACACCAAAATATTAGAGCAGGATTTGTTTACTGTTATTATCATGGAAGTAGAATATATTTTGAAATAAATAAGTGAAACTGGCTACATTTTTCTATATTTTCTTCATAAATGTACATGCAATATCCAGTGTAACGAGGGGCAGTCCGCCTAAATAGAAAATTGCTCCTGAGTTCTTCTAGAAACAGAAGACAACAAATTTGTATCCTCACTTATGCTGGCCAGTCTGTGAGTTCCCATTCATTTTGCTTCCTTTTACAAGCTTTTAGTCCTTAATACAGCTCTAATAACCATGATTCATCAGTTGTTTGGAGATAGACTTATTTATGCATCCTCAAAATGTAGTTTATGTATAAATTAAAGATTTTGGACAGGATGCCAGATGTGCTAAATCATGGTTAAAACATGGTCAATTTTTATTTTCTATTTTGTGTGTAGTGGGTACAAACAACAACAACAACTTAATTTTTGTATCCCGCCACCATCTCCCCAAAGGGACTCGGGGCGGCTTACAAGGAGACCAAGCTCAGTCAAACAGAGATTAAAATAAAAATACTGTAAAAATACAGATACAAAACATCAGAAAAACATAAATCATGAACAACAACCAGAAAATATTTTCTTACTCAAAATGATTGGATATTGGCACTTGCAGTAGAACATTAAATCATGTCTGATAATTATATATATATGAAGGAGTGTGCAGCATATTGCTAACATTATCTTTTGCTTTGTAGTTGGTAGGAACTCCGTATTACATGTCTCCAGAGCTTTGCCAGGGTGTAAAATACAACTTTAAATCTGATATCTGGGCTGTTGGCTGTGTTGCCTTTGAGCTCCTCACACTGAAGAGAACTTTTGATGCAACAGTAAGTTACAGCTATAGAACAAATACGTCAGTGATGTACGCTGTATGAGTTTTGTTTGTCTTTTTGTCTTTGTATGTGTGTGTTTAGAATCACCTCTCCAGTTTTAGTAGTGTATGTCAGTGAAACATGCAGGTCAGTAGGATATCTCATCTAGGACAAGAGGATATTTTTGAGATGCCAGTGTTTTTTCATCTATTTCTGAAGTCTCTGACCTATCTAGAATAGTTATTGTATATGAACCAAAGTGAGAAAGTATACAAGCCAGATCCACAGACCATCTTCCTGGGCATTTTTTCTCCAACTTCATTCAGATTTTTCTCTTCCTTTCTTCCTAGAATCCCTTGAATCTCTGTGTGAAAATTGTGCAAGGGAACCGGGCAATGGAAGTTGATTCTAGTGTTTATTCTCCAGATTTGATCCAGATGGTACACTCCTGCCTTGATCAGGTTGGTGAGACGCTGTTTTCTTTCCACTTTCTTAATATTTGTCACAGAGCTTCAAAATGAAGTGCAGGAAAGGCCTTAGAACAATTTAATATCTAAAAATGTACATCTGTGAGCATACTATTTGGGCTTTGCACATTTAGTACTATTGGTTGCTCAAAAACAATCTGGAAGCTGCTAAAATACCTCTACCTTTGAAGAGCCTTTACTATTGAACTTTTTGCTAACTCTATACTTTTGATTCTCTTTATTTTGGGAAACTGGGGAAAGACCACAAGGACGTGGTTAGTTAATCTGACCTAAAACTTAATTGCTGAAAAATGATCCCTTTCCTTAGGGAGTGACCTGTCACTCACCTCTTTCAGGATCCTGAGAAGAGGCCTACTGCTGATGAGCTGCTTGAGGATCCTGTTATCAGCAAGCGCAGGAGGTAAACTCCCTTATGTGCCTTGGACATGAATTGGTTTTATAGGTTAAGTGTGACCACAGACTCAACTACATCAGGGGTGGATTATTTGTTGTGTTGCATTTGTTAGGCTACTAAGAGTTACAGTCCAATACAACAGTTTTCACCTCTATTTTACTGTCTAGTTCAGAGTTGGACAGCTTCAGTGGGTTTGGGAGCCATTCTTTTACCCTGGGGCCTTCTAGAAACCATGTGAACTGCCAAAAAAAATGGAAAAACCTTTTGGTGTTTTTTCCCCCCTTCATGTCAACAGTTGTAGTGAGTCCTATATAACAGATTAATAATAATAATACTTTTTATATTACTTATTGTTTCTAGAAAGTAGTGGTTGGGGGCTAACATAGGGACCTCGGGGTGCAGTGTACCTACCCCTAGTGTATTCTTACTGGTATTTCACATATTTTGTCATCTGGGCTGGCTATTCACTGACAGTTGACTGCTTTTCATAATAAAATTACATTCATGAGCACTTTTCCATATTTCTCCAGAGTATTTAACAATGCAGAATTTATGTAAGAAGTTTATTTATCATTTACTATATTTGTATACCGCCTTTCTCACCCGGGGGGTGGGGGATGGGGGGCTGAAGGTGGTTTACAACATACCAGTGGCAAAAATTCAATGCCAACATACATGTAGACAGAAAAAATAATAACTAAACACTAACATATAACTATAAATTAAAATAATTAAAACCATTAAACATGAGACATAAACAACATTTAAGCATTAAAAAGCATTTAAAAACATCCTAGTATAAATATTAAAATCACATAATCCGTGGACATTCCAATTGTCATTGCACATCTTTCCTAATTATTCTTTGCACTGCATTATTTTATTTATTTATTTATTTACTTCATTTCTATTCTGCCCTTCTCACCCCGCAGGGGACTCAGGGCGGATTGCAATGTACACATTACATTTAGACACACAAACACACAAGACAGACAGAGGCAATTTTTTAACATCTGGCCATCAGGGGGAGCTGTCGCACTCCTTCATTCCTCAGCGTGTTTCCTGGAGATCTTTTTTATGACCTCATAAATCAGTTAAATTTGCCTCCCCATTAAGTGGTACCTTTAATTTCCTACTTGACAGATGCAGCTGTGTTTCTGGTTGCAAAGGTAGACAACAGGCTACACAATAGGTCGAGAGCCCACCTCGACCCGGGCAGGCCTCGAACTCATGAGCTTCTGGTCAGTAGAGATCTTATGCAGCTGACACCCAGCCAGCTGCGCCACATTTTACTGGCCGAAAGCTTCCTCCCCCAACACACACACATCCAGATAGCCTTTTCCCTCAGATTTGACTGACTGGTCCCAGATCTCGATGTCTTTAGGCTTGCAGAATCGTTGAGTTGAATATACTGTAGAGTAGTATATAGGACATTGCACTGGAAAGCAATTTTTCACAGATTGCAGGGTCCTGTGAAATGCAGTGTTCCATAATAATTCTAAAATACACCCAGAGATTTTCTTGTTTGTTTTTTGTTTCACCAGCCTCCTCCTTTCTTAATATTTATTTTTGGTGGCCGAAACAAAAAGCACAGATCTTTAGACCTCTGCAAATAGATTTCTTTTAGTTTAGGGAGAGAGAAGTTTGGATATATCCTACAGCACTTAACTGTTTGGTTTTGAGTCCAAGACTGAACTACTGCACAGCTGTCGAGAGACTTGAACAGCTATGGGACAGTAAGCACTAGCAGAGGTTTCCTTTTGGAGAAGGAGGAAAGGGAAGCAATTTTTGTCAATTCCCCTTTAATCTCTGTAGTCTTCAATACTATCTTGCCTGCTGTTCAGGAGAATATCCTGATGTTTCAGAGTAACCTTAATAAAAGAAATGTGAAATTGGCAAAAATGGCTTCCCTTTCCCAATAACTCTGGATCTATCCTCTCCAAGCCTAACTCCATTCAGGACAAACAAATATATTTAAATGTATCTTGTTTTCTGGGCGTGAGGTTTTATAAAAGACTAGCTGTACCCGGCCACGCTTTGCTGCGGCTGACTGTGGTGGTTTCCAAAGTGAAGTTCTGAGAAAGTAGTGGTATTAGACTCAGTTGGAAGGGACTCCCAAAGGTCTTCTAGTCCAGCCCCCTCCTTTATGAGAGGCAGAAATATTGAGTTACTATTTTATTAGTATTGATTATTAATATTTTTGGAGTCAGTTGAAAGGGACTCCCAAAGCTCATCTAGTCCAGCCCTCCTTTTTATGCGAGTCACAAAGATTGGAGTTACTATTTTACTATTATAATTTTTATTATTATTATTCTCAGTTGGGACTCCCAAAGCTCATCGAGTCCAGCCCCCTCCTTTATGCCAGGCAGGAATATAGAGTTACTATTTTATAATTATACATTATTATTATACATTATTATTATTATACATTATTATTATTTTTATTGGACTAATTTTAAAGGGACTCCCAAAGGTCATCTAGTCCTGCCCCCCTTTTTATGGCAGGTAGGAAGATGGGAGTTACTATTTTATTATTATACATCATCTTCATTATTATTCTCATACAATTGGTGAGGGGGAGGAAAGAAAGGGAGGAAGGAAGGAAGGGAGGGAGGAGTGATGGAGAAAAGGACAGGAAGGAGGGAAAGAAGTAAAGGAAGGAGAAGGGAAGTAGAGAAATGGAGGAAGGGAAAGAAAGGAGGGAGGGAAGGAGAGGGTTGGAGTGGATGGGCTTTAGGGCTCCTTCCAATTGGTTAGCCATCTGTTGTGAGGGCTTTGATGGTGTCTTTCTGGCCCAGGCGGTTGGGCTCTTTTGCAAGTAATGTGAGTTGGATTGCAACCCCTATGACCCCCACCCTGGCACCTGCCTCCTTCCCTTGTGCTCTGGGAGTGTGTGTGTGGGATGAAGAGACTTAGTGTGTGTGCAGAGAGTGTGGCCTCCTTCCCTCTGTTTTTGCCTTCTCTCGCTGTCTCTCTCTCCTCCTCCTCCTCTTCTGCCCTTTTCGTGCTGCTGCCTCCTCGGAGCTCTCCTTTCCCAAGGCCCGGCGCTGTGTGGCTGTCTCTCTCTCTCCTCCCTCCCTCCCTCTCCTCTCTCTCTTTCTCTCTCACACACACATACACACACCAGGGAGGGGAAAGCGCTGCCTGGCTTTGTAATGAAGCAAAGCGCCGGCAGAGCCCCTCCTGTCGCTGCCGGAGAGAGAGAGGGAGAAAAGAAGGTGGCTATGGCTGCATCCACAGCTGGGGCTCCTCTCCAGTAGCACGTGCTTATGCTGTGGAAGGTATGGAAAGTTTGTGATGAATGTTTGTGGCGTGCGTGTTTGGGGCGATTGTTTTGCGTGTAGACTGCTTGAAGGAGCCCCCCCCCCCATCCTAGCGGCAGCTGTGGCGGCGGGAAGGAGGAGAGGCGGGGGGAGGGTCCTTTGCTCCTCCTCAGCCGCTCCTTCCGTCTTTGTCCCCGCCGTTCGCGATCCGAGCGGCGGCGGCGGGGGGGAAAGAGGAGGAGCCGCTGAGGAGAGAGGGCTAAGGAGGAGCAAGGGAGGCTGCTCCTTCTCCGGCCCCCACCCTCCCTCGGCCCTCAACGTTAAAAGTTCTCGCTGGCAGCGGAGAGGCTGGGGTGGGAGTTCCGTTGGCAGTTTTTTGGGGATCGTTTTTTGGAGTTTTGGGAGGTATGTAGGTCCGGTGTTTTTGGCGTTGTCTGTACCTAGTATAATGGTCCAGTCGGTTGTCAAGTTTGGTGGTTGTGGGAGCCATAGTTTCGTTGTCTATATACGACATTAAACGGACTGAACAAAAATATATATGGAGATTGGCTTAGAATTTTGTTTCTCTGTGTTGTTTATTGCTTGTTTGTTCATTTTTTTTGTTTATGTGCACAGTATGAACAGCCTTGGTCATGTTTCACCACTCAGTGATGTGGTATAGTTTGGCTGAAGGGAGTGATTTTTCTATTTTGCTTGGTGTGTTTGTAGGTTATATTGGGACTCCCTGTCCAGAGTGCTAAACTAATAGATTATTATTTGTCTTTAATCACCTGTTCTTTATCCTGGCAGGGAAATGGAGGAGAAAGTTGTACTGCTTAATGGCCCAAATAAACGACCAAGGTAATGGAATAGATGCTGAAGAGTATAACAGAAGATAATAGATTTCTAGATTTACTGGTATTTACACTTTCCTAGCTATAGAGCAATATTATATTTAATATATTTTCAGAGTATAGCCGCCCCATCACATTTGCAGTTTTGACTTTTCCAGATTTGATTATTCACAGATTTGATTTTAAATAGAGTCATGCTGGTAGACTTAGAAATTTATAGATTTTAAAAAATAGCAATTTCTTTTATCATGGTTTTTCATTTTTACCTCAGCAAATGTGGAGGTGTGACTGTATTTGTGAAAGTAGACCTCTGAGATAACTATATTTCACAGAACTTCGAATTTCTCCTTTAACTCTTGTTTCACTCATCCTTCATGATATAATTTTTGACTTCATATCAAACCATATTTTAAAACCATGTATTGTTTGATACTTCTTTTATCTTCTTCATTGATATGAAAGAAGAAAGACCCTAATATTGGAAATATATACATCTGTATGCAATGCTAATATTCTGAGCAGCATCACCTTAGCATTTTCTTTCTTAATGATTACGTTTGTTCATATGTGAAACAACTGTGAAAGTTCCATGTTGTCATGCATTGTCAGAATAAAATCAGTTCCTGATTTTTATTGTATTTGCAACATTTACTTGCCTGTTTTCATGGTACCCAGAATTTTCGATTTTGTTTAAGTTTCCTCCTAACACATGAGTCTGTTTGAGAGAATCGATCGAACAGATGCTAGTTTCAATTAAAATACACTAAGGTAATCAATTGAACTTAGATGTTGAGTTCCCAATGATTCAGTAGATCTCTTTTAGTTGGGATTAGCAATTGGATGTATGAAAAACTGATAGAATTTATACAAAATGTCTTCATATTGTTTCTTTGTTTCTTAACAGAACCAGTACTATGAATGATGCTCCCATTGCTGTGGTGACTTCACGTACCAGTGAAGTATATGTATGGGGCGGTGGGAAGTCCACTCCTCAGAAGCTAGACGTTATTAAAGGGGGCTGCAGTGCACGACAAGTCTGTGCAGGAAACACCCACTTTGCATTGGTGACAGTAGAGAAGGAGCTCTATACCTGGGTGGTAAGTATATAAATTGGAAATAAATAGGAAAAATTAGAAGGAGATTGTAAAACAGATAATTTCATTTAAATTACATCCCAGAATCTTAGAGTCAGTCATTATTTTAGAACAGGCATGCTCAAACTGTGGCCCTCCAACTGTTTGGGGCTCCAACTCCAGGAATTCCTGACAATTGAACAAGCAAGTTAGGACTTCTGGGAGTTGGAAGCCCAAACAGCTGAAGGATCACAATCACACGATTTCTCCCTCTGCTTCCCAGGGAGACTATAATGCACGGGGGTGAACAACTTGGCATCATTCATCTGCCAAAAAAAAAAACCATACCTGGAACAAGATTGCCCCACACCATCACTTCTCAACAAAAAATCAGTTGCTTCCAACTATTAGGTTGCTCTAGAATGGTGAAGCTGAAAGGAAAGACACTCTGGCCCTGTCCATGGACAAAGGACTCATGGATAGGGCCTGTGTTTTGCCTAATTAGCTAAGGCTGCAGCTTATATGGGCTTGGGACGTGTGTATGTGTGTTGCCTTAATGTATTTTAAGTTACCTTTCTGGTCAAACAGGAAATAAACATTGTAAATAACTGCAGGTATAAAATCAGAAAATGTAATATAAACAAATAAGATGAGGATTATGTCATCATTTATTTATTTGTCTGCTTAGTGCCATCTTTGTGCATGATGCTTTAGAAGAAAAATAACAACAAAAAAGTTCCCTGTCCTTAAGTTTACAATCTAAAGGCATGAAACACAAGGAAAGGATATTGAAGTTGGACAGGGGATTACATCCAGCAGACACTGCTGGTTCTTCTCCCCCTCTGAGGACAGGGCGGTGACAGTTGAAATGGAAAAAGGGCCTTTCATCTGTTTTATTGGCCTAGGCACGATGGAGCTGTGCCTGCCTCTTCTCTCCCTCAGAGGCCAATGCAGCGGCACAAAAGGATGGACAGAGAATCTTGTATATGTTTCTGGGCCTATTTATTATTTATTTATTTACTTACTTCATTTATATCCTGCCCTTATCTATCCTGAAGGGGACGTAAACATACAATACAATAAACATTTACATTAAAACCAAACATTAAAAACAGTGCAATTTAAAACCAGTTATTAAAGTCTCACCATCCAGAATCATAACCTGAAGCCATTCCATTGGTCTGTTTGCTGTTCCTTATTCTCTTGTTCCACTAAAAAAAACTTGCTATCTAAAAGCTTGGTCACATGACCACATTTTTACTTGCTTACTGAAGGCCTAGGTATGATGGAGCAGTGATTGCTTCTCCTTCTATCTCTCCAAGGCCAGGACAGTGTCAGTTGGAATGGAGGGAAGGCCTTTCATCTGATATATAACAAGTATTGAGGTTGAAACTCTACCAAAGTCAGCGTTATATTCTCACAGTATCAAGTCACATACTTATCGGAATTCTAGAAGCAGGAGGAGAGTGTGTTCTCCACAGCAACAATTTGGCCTTCAGTAATGAAAATAATGACTGAGGTCCAATTAGCAGGTTAGCAGACTATATGCCTCTGGAATGTCCCCAAATCCACATAGATTGGTGTCACTGCAATATTTTAGGCAATCAGATTCTAGCTAATATTTTGTCACCATTACTTACCCTCCGTGGAAGCATTGCTTTTAATTTTTAAAAAAGCAATGTTCTGAGTGCATGGAAGGAGGAGCAGAATGAACCTTGGATAAAGCCAGTACAAAATAAATCCTATCTAAGGCAAAGTTTATATATTCAGTTTCAAGAAAGCTTTTTTCCCTTGCAAACTCCAAATTTATTACCATTCTGAAATGGCACCATGTCATTATTGATAACTGGTACTACTGTACAGAAATCTTCCATTATTTTTATAAATAGTTTTCATGTATGAAGTAATAAGGAGCATTAGCTTGATATGAGAGTTCAACCTTCTTGCACTTAAGTACAGTATACAAAGTATCTATCATACACGCACCAGGTCTTTTCAGATCAACCTTTGTGTTGGCAACCCCTTCCACCAAAGCATCCCAGAAACCAGCGGTGGAATAAGGTCCTCTCTGAATCCTAGATGACGTGCTTATGGTTCCATTTTATCAAGTTGTTAACAATGCCACTTACATTTCTAGTTTGCATACTTTAGTGTATTATGCAATGCTTTTGTTTTTTGCAGAACATGCAAGGCGGCACCAAATTGCATGGTCAGCTGGGGCATGGAGACAAAGCCTCTTATCGACAACCAAAGCATGTGGAAAAACTGCAGGGAAAAGCTATTCACCAAGTGTCTTGTGGAGATGACTTCACTGTTTGCATTACAGGTGAGAAACAGGATACACACACACACACACACACACACACACACACACACAAAACCGAACTATACTGACCGAAAGATAAAAGCTAACGTTTGATAACAAGAAAATATGAAATGCTCTGGCACTGTCAAAATACAATTAATCTGCAGGGAAAAAACCAAGCTTGCAGTTGGTTTAATGCACTTTTGTAATTAGTTCTGCTTTCCAAAAACACAATTAGGTATTTTTCTTATATAGTTTTATCTTGTATATGCTGTCCACATAATAGAGTATAATGTAAAAACAATAGAATACAACACAAAAAGTTAGGATGGTAGATGTTTTACATTCACAAAAGATTGCAGATGCCATCCTCTATAGTTTTCACAATATAGATATGGGTCAGATTACACTCTCGTCAATGTGTGGCGGATTAACCCAAATATGCAATTAGTCCAGTTTGATCTAAATCAGGGGTGGCAGATTGCTGGTGGCCTGACTACGCTGCCAACTATTTTTAGCTTCCTGAACCCCTTCATTTTTCCAGGCAACCCCCTCCCCCCCCCCAGAAAAATGTAAATCATTGTATTTAGAGGACTCAAGGAATAGCAGACTAAAATCATAACCTCTACCTCACCCAACCTGAAAAACCCAGAAATTGCAAACTAAATAATTTTGGGTTGCTGTGAGTTTTCTGGGCTGTATGGCCATGTTCTATGACAGGCATCTATGTCACATCTATGTCTGGCATCCTCAGAGGTTGTGAGGTCTGTTGGAATCTATGCAAGTGAAGTTTATATATCTGTGGAATGTCCAGGGTGGGAGAAAGAACTCATGTCTTCTTCTTTTAAAAAAATTATTAAAGATTTTTTGATACAAGGATAAAAAAGAGGGTAAAGGAAAACAAAAGGGGGTAAAAGGAAAGGTAAGTCTGTGAAGAGTGTTGTATCTTAGAAAGAAAAAGAGAGAGGGGAGTAGAAGGGAAGGGACGGGTAATGGGCGTGAGGTAAGGGGGGTAGAGAATAAGCGGGGGAGCAAGACCCAACCAAGGAAAAGAGAGAGGATAGGGGTGGAGTGGGGTAGTTTCTTTGCAAATGTAGAATTATGTCGTATTGTCCTTATTCTCACTTCAAAACCATTTCAGTAATTTTCTTCTCCTCTTCAGCAGCGGTGTGTTTTTTCTATGTATCATTCTGGTTTGTTAGATTAATAATTTCACTTTATTTTCTTTTAACCAAGCTGTCAGTGGGGACCAGTCCGTCATCCTCATATGCTTATTCTGCACTTTCATAATTAAATATGTCAGTTTGTCCATATTCATGATATCCAAGATTTTTTTCTATCCATTCTTCTTTTTGTGGTCCCAGTTCTTGACTCCCATTTTCTCGCATACACGATTCTTGCTGCGGTTATCATGTAGGTAAATAATTTATCTTCGTTAGTGTTCCATTGTGTCTTAATTATTCCTAGGAGGAAAAGTTCTGGTTGGAATGGGAGTTTCTTTTTAAAGGTTTTTTTGGCAACTTTTCTCTTTCCAGAAAAGTTTTGCTGTTTCACTTGTCCACCACATATGAGGAAAGGATCCTTCACATTTTCCACACTTCCAGCATTTATAGTTTATATCTTTGGTGAATTTAGCAATCTTCTTTGTTGTCATGTACCATTGGTACATCATTTTTATCCAATTTTCTTTTAGATCAAATGCGTATGTCTAATTTAGTTTCTTGTTCCATATTATCTCCCAGTCCTTCGGCAGTATAGATCTTCCAATATCTCTGGCCTATTTTATCATGCAATCTTTAATTTGTTCTTTCTCTGTATTCCATTCTAACAATTGTTTGTAAACTTTGGTGATAGTCGTTTTTCACTCCCCCAAACCCTTTGCCATGTTGAAGGCCCCTCCTCAAAACCTAAGGCGGAGTCTTTCCTGTAATAGTCTCTCATTTGATGTTATTGAAACCAGGATATGTTTGGAAATTTTTGGTTTAATTCTTCTTGTGTTCTCATTTTCCATTCCTTGTTTGTTTGTTTTTTTAAGTATATCTTTGTAAGTTGGCCAAATACGCCATCCGAGTTCTCTCCTTTGGCATGCCTCCAGTGGAGATAACCAAAGTGGGGTCTTCTTATGGATTCTTTGTTTGTATTTGTCCCAGATCTTCAGTAATGCAGAACATATAAAATGGTTTCCATTTTTTTTCTATTCTCTTTCTATCATACCAGAGGTACGCATACCAACCCTGCTCTTAAATCATGGCCTTCCAACATCAGAATATTCTTGTTTTTAAGAACCTATGTCTTCTTGAGGCAAGTATGAATGTTGCAAGTGGCCACCTTGATTAGCATTAAATGGCCTTGCAGCTTCAAAGCCTGGCTCATTGCTGCCTGGGGGAATCCTTTTAAAATAATTTTTAGCCTGCTGCTATACAGAGATATACAGGGATGAAAATTGACTCCGATCATAATTTCCTACCTCAATCTAGACCAGGGGTGCTCACACTTTTTCAGCATGGGAGCTACTGATTAAAAAACCAAGTCCCAAAGATCACCTACCCAGAAATGTAAAACATATAACTATTTTCTTATTTATTTATTTATATTTATTATTCATTTTTATGTACCGCTCCTTCCAGTAGGCTCAGGGCAGTTTACATAAAATGAAGTTATAAAACATCAACATTTCAATTTAATAACAACAATATATAACAGAGCATAAAAAGATATCCAACCACCCCATTTCTCCCACACTGCCATATTACCACAGATATTATCAGCCAGAAAGTAAGAAGAGAGGCTTATGAACTGCAAGGCCATTTAATACTCGGCAAGATAAACAAAGGGGCATGCAAAAATACATCCAACCACCCCATTTCTCCTATACTGCCATATTACCACACATGTTATCAGCCAGAAAGTAAGAAGAGAGGCTGTTGAACTGCAAGGCCATTTAATACTCATAAAGGTAAACAAAGGGGCATGCAAACATACATCCAACCACCCCATTTCTCCCACATTTCCATATTCCCCAACATATATTTCTCAAGGAACAAAGCAAGCAGAGAAGCTTTGAGCCTAAAAGGCCATTTTTAAAAATAAAAAGTAAACACAGAGGCATGCCAAAGGACCCTCAAGCACCCACCCCAGTTCCCCCATGTTTACATACTCCCCAACATATATTTCTCAGGCACAAAGGAAGCAGAGAAGCTTTGAGCCTAAAAGGCCATTTTTAAAGATAAAAAGTAAACACAGAGGCATGCCAAAGGACCCTCAAGCACCCACCCCAGTTCCCCCATGTTTACATACTCCCCAGCATATATTTCTCAGGCACAAAGGAAGCAGAGAAGCTTTTAATTTACTCTAGTTATTTATTTATTTATGTCAGGAAGAAAGTAAAAAAGACTGACCTTTGAGATGCTATCTGGTAAGCCTAAGGAAATGCCCCCAAAGCTTCTCCTCCTCCTCTGTCTTGCTCGTATTTCCACGCCACCGCAGGCCCCTGACCAGGTCAATCGCTGTTGGTTCTCTTCACATGCTCCTGCTTGCTTCAAGAGCGTGGAGAGGACCAACAGCAATTGACCTGGTCAGGGGCTTGAAGATCACCCGGATGAGGCCCAAAGATCACCGGGTCGATCGCGATCACCGTTTTGAGCACCCCTGATCTAGACAATTGGGTGACCCTATAGTCTTGTTTTCTCTTGTTAAAAATGAAGATTCCATTGGACAGTAAATAGCATTCAAAACATATATGGAATTTACCAGATTCATTTGTCCCTTCCTTTACTGCAGATGAGGGTCAAGCCTTTGCCTTTGGCTCAGATTACTATGGCTGTATAGGTGTGAACAAAGCATTTGGCTCTGAAGTATTAGAACCCAGGCAGCTGAATGTCTTCCTCAACAACCCAGTGGAGCAGGTTTCCTGCGGAGATAACCATGTTGCAGTGCTGACCCGAAACCGAGAAGTCTACACATGGGGCTGTGGAGAATATGGTATGTGGCTGCACTTTTTGGGTGTGGTGAGGGTAAGCTGGAGCGATGTATGCTGTTAGAGACTCTGACAGAAAAAGAAACCTCATTTCCAGCTTATAGTGATAGGCACGTAACTCTGCAGTGGAGCTGCATAGATCAGGCAGTTGGAAGGTACTATTCTGCTGAATCTTTTCTTGGGGTTGTTACTTTGATATACTTCTGATTCATCGGGGATGCATAGATCTGGAAATCCAGATGATTATATTTCAGATGACAGTTTATATCTTTCAGGAATGGATTGTTCTTTGAAATAAAGCAATTTGCTATTTCTCATTAATGTCTTTTCCCAAATACAGGCCGCTTAGGTTTAGATTCAGAAGAAGATCACTGGCTCCCACAAAAGGTAAACTTTATTGGCTTTTGACTAGATAGGTTCCAAATACGTGTAGTGTATCTCTGTGTAAGAAACTGTCATACGTATGTTATATCAGTCTAGTTGTCCATCTCATTGGGAATTGCTTGTTCCGTAGCTCCCTCCACAGTCTGGTATATGTTCATTTTCTATTGTCAAAATGCCAAAGAGTGAACCTGGTGTTTTCTTTCTTCAACGTTTGCACTCTACCACTCTCCTCTCTCTATAAATGGATGCATGGGACTTTAATACTTTCCCCAACTGTCATCTCCCTACTCAAGGAGCTGCGGTGTTGCAGTGGGTCAAACCCTTGTGCTGGCTGAACTGCTGTCCTGAAGGTCGGGTTGTTGACCTGATGGTTACTGGTTCAAATCCCTGAGATGTTGTGAGCTCCCATCTGTCAGCTCTAGCTTGTGGGGACATGAGAGAAGCCTCCCAGCAGGATGGTAACACATCTGGGCATCCCCTGGGCAACATCTCTGTAGATGGCCAATTCTCCCACACCAGAAGCAACTTGCAATATGTTCTCAGGTTGCTACAGACACGATAAAAAATTCTCCCTACTGCAGATACCAAGAGATCCCAGATCCTTAAAGCTTGGGTTCGGGCTATTGAACCATATCTCTCTTTATGGGTCCATTAGAGCTTTTAGAGGTCTTCTGGAAAGAGCATTCTCTGTGTCCCAACACACTCTCAGGCTTATTTGGTGGAAACAGTGGAGAAGGCCTTCTTGACAGCAGCTCTCAGACTTTTGGAGACTAGGGTGGAACCCTTCTTGTTCTCCTTCCTTCTGTGTGCAAGTTAAAACATTTATGTGCCTTTACCAGGGGTGGGCAATTACTGGCCCTCTAGGTGTTTTGGACTTCAACTCCCAGAAATCCTAAGAGCTGGTAAACTGGCTAGGATTTCTGGGAGTTGAAGTCCAAAACACCTGGAGGGCCGATAATTGCCCACCCCTGCTTTAGGCTATAAGAAACTTGACAAAGGTTGCTTTTTAATGCTGTATAATGCTGTTTTAAGTTTAGTACACAGAATTTTTGTTGATTTTAATGTCTAGTGTTTTTGCTTAATAAATAGTTTGTTTTAAAAATAAGTCGTATGTTTACAGTGGGCCCTTGATATCCACTAGGGTTTTTTTTCTAGCACACACACATTCATGCCAAAATCCATGAATGCTCAAGTCCTGTTAAATGCAGTAAAATAAAATAGCAAAATCAAACTTTGCTATTCGGATTACAGTGTTCCCTCGCTACTTCACGGTTCACTTATTGCGGACTCGCTGTTTCGCAGATTTCACAAAATATTAATTTAAAATATATATCATGGTATTTTTGCTGTTTTTGGGGGGTTTGCTGTTGCTCTCCAAGGCGCTTTCCCTCCTCAGTCCTCCCTCCCTCCTTCCAGCCTTGAAGGGCCTTTCCTTCACTTTATTTTAAGTTTATAAAACTTAAAATAGTGTATAACTACTAAAATAATGTATACATATTAAAATAAATAGAGTATTCCTACATCGCGGTTTTTCACTTATTGCAGGAGGTCCTGGAACCTAACCCCAGCAATAAGTGAGGGAACACTGTATTAATAACACTTTTTCCAGGTGTGGATCATTAAATCTGAGGATGCAGAATCCATGGATACAGTGTTCCCTCACTACTTCACGGTTCACATTTAACGGACTCGCTGTTTCGCGGATTAAAAAAATTAATTTAAAATAAATATCAGGGTATTTTCACTGTTTTGTGGGGTTTTGCCGCTGCTGCTCTCCGAGGCGCTTTCCCTTTTTAGTCTTTCCTTCCTTTCTCCAGCCTTGAAGGGCCTTTCCTTCTTTTCCTTCACTTTATTTTAAGTGTTTATAGACTTAAAATAGTGTATACCTGCTAAAATAATGTATAAATATTGAAATAAATAGAGCGTCCCTACTTTGCAGATTTTTGCTTATTGCGGGAGGTCCCGGAACATAACCCCCGCGATAAGAGAGGGAACACTGTATACTTTTATTTACATGTTTCTATATTTTTAACTTGTATTGTTTTTAAATGTGTTGCTAGCTGCCTTGAGGCCCACCATTGGGGGGGGAAAGAGGAATGTACTGTATAGTATATGATGATGATGAGCTCTGCCCCTTGCTTGGTACAGGCAGTACTCAAGTTAAAAATATCCAATTTATAAATGACTCATAGTTAAGAATGGAGGTGAGACAACGTTAAGTGAGAGAAATCTATCCCTAAGAAGGGGAATTATCTCCTGAATGAGTTATGAGAAAAGGGTGTGTCCATTGAAGCTTTCTCGCCAATTCTTGTTTCCACAACAAGCCAAATTTTTCAAAATCCAATTATCAGAGGGACAGAAAGTGAGGTGAAATCTTCTGAACAGGGGCACACAGCGAAATAAACACCTGAGGGGTGTTAACCCTTCCCTATGCTGTCCAAAGCTATCTATCTGCTGGAGTTACACTTTAAAAAGTATCTATCTACTATCTATCTATAGGCTGAAGTTACATTTACCTGTTCTAACTTACATACAAATTTAACTTAAGAACAAACCTACAGAGCATATTTTGTTCATAACTGTACCTTGAAATAACTGGTAGTCCTTTTCTATGGTGTCTTGTTTATAGGTGGAAATCCAGAAGGCTTCCAATATTGTTTCAGTCCAGTGCAGCAGTGATGGGACCTTTCTGCTCACACAGACAGGCAAGGTCTTGGCTTGTGGTCTGAATGAATTCAACAAGCTGGGTCTGAACCAGTGTACTTCAGGGATCATTAACCATGATGTGAGTGGCACATTATTCTACCGATAATAGCAGTGAAGCTGTTGTAGAGACTGTATAATATAGGATCATATTTATTGATAATAATTCTTATTAATTAGAGCCATTATGCTAGAATAGTATGCTGGACTAGGAATTCCTTTGGATTGTCACACTTTCTTGACCTCTGGTGATGTAATATTTGCTAAGCGGATTGGAACACTGGCAAAAGGGGGAAGCACTGTGATGATTTGCCAGATAGGTTCATTTTAGTTACATGTGGCACAGTTGCAACAATGCATATATTTAGGAGCCTAAACAAAAACCATAGTTTGCTTGAAACAGAAATTACTTGCCTTGGAAGTACTGCCTTTCATGATATTTTGGCTTACTCATAGCCTCCAAGGGTAGCATCGGGAATGTGGTGCAGCTGGCTGGGTGTCAGCTGCATAAGATCTCTACTGACCAGAAGGTCATGAGTCCGAGGCCTGCCAGATTCAGGGTGAGCTCTCGACCAATTTGTGTAGTTCATTGTCGACCTTTGCAACCCAAAAGACAGTTGCATCTGTCAAGTAGGAAATTTAGTTACCACTTTGTGGGGAGGCTAAATTTAACTGATTTATGAGGCCATAAAAATCTCCAGGAAGTACACAAAAAAGAATGAAGGAATGCGACAGCTCCCCCTTGTGGCCAGAAGCTGGAATATTAAATTGCCTCTATGTCTGTCTATATATCTTGTATGTCAATGGCATTGAAAGTTTGCCTGTATATGTGCATTGTGATCCGCCCTGAGTCCCCTGCGGGGTGAGAAGGGCGGAATATAAATGATGTAAATAAATAAATAAATAAAAATCTTTAAGGAGATTGCGATATTTGATTCATCGTACTGTTTTCTTCCCTTAGGCTTACCAAGAAATTCCTTATACAACTTGTTTTACTTTGGCCAAGAAACTCTCCTTTTACAAGATTCGCACTGTTGCTCCAGGAAAGACGCACACAGCTGCCATAGACGGTGAGACCTCAAAACACAGCATTCACCCCTTCAATGTATTTCTGTTTTCACTTATGGCTGCAGTGACCTTCTAAAAGACAGGCTCGTTGAAATAAATGTATCATTATGTTCAATACTGTACTTTTATTTTGCCTTATCAGATTAATTTATCTGAAGCTTCAACTCATCACAGTTAATAGGCCGTTACAGTTTTAATGCTGATCTGGTTCACCAACTGCAATGACTTATAAGAAATGTCAATGAACAGACTCTGAATTACGATTTGGGGACTTAGGCTCGGTTGTATTTTAATACTTAACAGTTAATATGTTAAGGTGTCTTTACAATCTTGTTGATTTGCTTAATGTTAATTGTTTGTACTGTGATTGTTTGTTTATTGGTATCTAATGATTGCCAGTTGTAAGCCGCTCTGTGTAAAATCCCCTTCAAGGGTTGAGAAGGACAGGATCTAAATGTTCGAAATATAAATGTTTGAAATAAATAAATATTAAATAATCAACCCCATTAATGATTTAGATATAGCATAGAATTCTATGAAAGAGAATAAGAAACTTTACTTTTAGTTACTTCCTTAAATGGAAACCTCAGGCAATAATGACAACCTCTATATTTTTTTCAGTCAGTATTTCAGTCATATTCATATGGATGTGATGAAAAGATTCTGACATTTTAACATCATGTGTTCTCTTGCTGTACTACACTAATACAGTAATCTAAAATCTGAGAAATATTCTTCATTTCATTTGTATGATTTTCCTACTAGTAAGTACGTTTTATTGATTAGTCTATAGGCTGTATCAAAAACATTTGGCATTATACATTATACATTTTTGTATAACGTATGGCCTGAGCTATTGGTTTCTCTCTTTCTTGTACAAGTCACATCTGAATCGTACATGTGCGATATCTTCTACCTTTGATGCTCCACAGATACAAAATTGTTCATTATATGGAACTTGGATAAACCTTCCATTTTTGGCTATTGTATCCAGATGTTCAAATCTAGTTCTAGTAAATACCCTCTTGAGGTGTTTAGGCATTTCTGCTTTTATATATTAAGCTGTTTGAAAAGTATGGCTTTTCCTACTTAAAATATCATCACTCAAATGGTCTTTAAGCAATAAAATCATCGGTTAGAACAAATGAGATAGTTAAGCCATTGGGAAAAAAAGTAAATATCACAACAATTTTAAAAGATAGTTGGAGAACCTATGTCTGCACACCTTCCTAAAAATAGCAAGCGTGGGAAATTACTGCAATTCTGGTAAGAGTGGATTCTATAACCTGAGAGTAACATAAGAGAAAGTTGTCTTTCAACTCCTCATTAAAAAGGCCACCATAGTCAATAGCATTCGAAAGTGGGCCGCTCTTGACAATTTTAACATCCAGACACTGTTTAATATAATAGCCAGAGCAACACCATTTACGATTTTAACATTTAAAACAATGCCTTGAATTATTATCATTAATTCATTTTTATCCTGCTTTTCTCCCACAGGTGGGAATGAAAGTGGCACTTAATAGAATAGAATAGCTTTATTTATCATTGTGCTGTTTCACAACGAAATAACATGCTATCCCCACACACACACACCACAAAACAACACAGCCATCCCTCTACACACACCCCATCACCACCACATAGCCCCCAGTGCCACATCAATGTGAAATATGGGTTGCTTACCTGTAACCGTAGTTTCCCAAGTGGTCACCTGTGAATTCGCACATATGGTAATTTCTGCGTCTGTGCAGTTTCGGAACCTTCTGAAAAGATTTCAAGCACTCTTGGCTTTAGCCCCGCCCACCCTCCCCGAAAGTATATATAGCCAGTGGAAGGAGCTATAACCTCCAGTTCTCTTTAACCGCCTCCTCAGCAACAGTTCAGAAACCTTTGCTGACTAGCTTATGTTTGAGTTCAACATAGCGACAGCTCTAGAATTAAAAAAACCTATTCTTTAGTCTATTTGTCCTTATTTTTGTCACCCTGTACCATCTACCAGATGGCAATAATTTTTTAAAAAAATATGCCGGGTGAGATGGATCCCCAAGATTGCTCTGAGGTTTTTTTTAAGGCAGTGGAAATTATAAAGTTCTTCCAATGAGGGGAGAGGGAAGCCAGTGATTCACTGTGCAGAAATGGTGACCCTTTGGAGTGCCTTCCTATCTGTCACTATGCAGCTATCAAACTATGCACAGGTGCAGTAGGTTAGGACACTATAGCACAACAGTAGAAAGTCACCAGCAGGTTTTCATTCAGTTGGTGGTTCCTTAGGAGTCTCAGGTAGTACAGTCTCTGCTGGGTTCTCCTAACCAACACTGCCGTATGAGTGCCTCAGGTCAGATCCTCCTTAACCGTAATTACCAGTAATGTAGAAACTCCCTTTTATCTTATCTATGTAATGCCCAGCAGCCTTCAAATCTTTCAGAAGAGTTTAGTATCTTCCTAACTTTCAAATAATATGCTTGTTCTTTCTTTCAGAGCGGGGTCGTTTGCTTACCTTTGGCTCCAACAAATGTGGGCAGCTGGGCGTCGGAAACTATAAGAAGCGGCTAGGTATTAATCTGCTGGGAGGACCACTTGGAGGGAAGCAGGTCATCAGGGTTTCCTGTGGTGATGAATTCACTATCGCTGCTACGGATGGTAAGTGTTGCCAGTAGTGATAATGAATGGATCCTATACACTGTGTCTCTAAAATTGGATTCCAAAGATGGTTCCTTGACATCTTGAAAGAGAATTGTATGAAAGGAGAGATACTTCCAGACTATTAAAAAAAGTACTTCATATTAGCAGTGTATGTAATAAAGCCACACAAACATACTAATCTGTCAAAAATTCCATATGAAGTTACTCTGGATTAGATTGTAATGTTTTCCAAATAGAGCCTTCCAAGTGGAAAAGAAGTGCAGATCATAGAGGTCTGAGTAGACTGTCTACATTTAAGCCGACAACTCTTTTTTTCTCCCCAGATAACCATATATTTGCCTGGGGTAATGGTGGGAATGGTCGTTTAGCAATGACACCAACAGAGAGAGCTCACAGTTCTGATATTTGTACATCATGGCCTCGGCCCATTTTTGGTTCCTTGCATTATGTCCCAGACTTGTCTTGTCGTGGATGGCACACCATAATCATTGTTGGTAAGTATTAAAAAGTTGGGGGACTGGAGCCTGACCATTAATAAATATGTTTTCTAACTGTACATTAATGTAAAACATTAATGTAAAATTCACACAAATTAACAGATCATTTTTTGCTGAGAAAATATGTTGGCATATGGCAGCTTTCCTACATTTCTTAACTTCTAGTTGATTTTCCCCGTTTTTCCTCTCCAGAAAAAGTTATAAATTCTAAAATCCTCCGTTCCAGTAGTAGTGGCCTGTCCATTGCAACAGGTAAGTAATCAGATTGTTTAATCATGAGTTGTTCATAATGCGCAGACTGAAAAGCTTTAACTTACAGTAGGTTACAACCTGTTTGAACTACGGTAATGCACTCTATATGTAGCTATATTTGGAACATGTTCGCATCACTGGAACTAGTTAGACAGTGAACAGAAACTTCTTGTTATGACACTGTCACTAGTTACCAATTCAAAGTGCTGGTTATGGGCTATCAAATACTATGTGGCTTGAATCCCAACTATCTGAAAAATCATATCCTCATTTGAATCTGTCCAAGTTTGGCAATATTAATTGAAAGTATTTTTGTCAAACCCACCACCTTCACAGATACATTTGGTGAGAAAGGACCTTCTTGGTCATAGCTCCCAGTTTGTAGAACTCTCTTCAGTGGGTAGTTAGGGTTTACTCCTCTCTGCTGTCCTTTGAACAAGCAAATATCTTGTATTTAGATGGGCTTTTGGCCATTAACTGCTGAATGAGTTAATCTTTATGTTTTATTTATTTATATAAATATTGAGACAGTTCTTAGTATTGGAGAACATAACCTTTTAGAGAAGAGCCAAAAAAAACTTTAGAGCAGAATTTCCTCTTGTAGTATACAACTAAATATAATTATGCTAGGCAATTGTTTCATTTGTTAGACTGAATAACCAACAATCTCTGATCTAGCAGGAAAGCAGAGATTTGCCAGTGTCTAAAAATAGCTGAGCTTTTTTTTCAGTGCCTAAAAATGTACTCTCCCATACAACAACTTGTTTCATATCATGCACTCAATAGACAAAAATGACTTTGATGGAAATAACATATTTGGTTTACTTGCAACTTTCATGTGTTCAGCATACACAGATACAAAAACTTATTAGTCTAGTTTCAAATATCTTTGGTCTGCAGCTCCTTTTATTACTTCTCAGAAACCATAGAGTAAAGGAAGCTGCACACCACAACATACATGCAGGAAACTGTAAGCAGCGACATCATAAACAAACAGATTGCTAGAGAAGGCTTGATGAAGGCTTTTCCCCCCAACACTCAGAGACATCTTTGTCTTTGGAGACTTAGGTGGACCTCTGACTGAAAATATTTGGGGCTCAAGAGAATTGCTGTGATGGTGACTGTCTAGTCCAGTGGTTGTCAACCTGTGGGTCCCCAGGTGTTTTAACCTACAACTCCCAGAAATCCCAGCCAGTTCACCAGCTGTTAGGATTTCTGGGAGTTGAAGAGCAAAACATCTGGGGACCCACAGGTTGAGAACCACTAGTCTAATCAATGCTCTCTGGTTCAGTGTTCTGTTGTCATAGTTGACTGTGTGGTTTTTTTTATTGATTACATCATTACTATTCAAGAGTCTGACAGTGTCTGTGTGATCAGGATTGGAAATAAGAACATATTTAGAGTTTTAGTACTCTGCTGTTTCTTGTTAGTGGCTCAAAGCTTGACAACTGAAGGAGGAGAAGAGGGAGACAGTGAGCGAGAGACTGACATCCCTGATCCAAGCAGGGGTTTCCGGGGAACCATGGAAGCTGACCATAAAATGGGAGATCGTATCTGTGCTAATGAAGCTATTGCAGATAGCAGTGCTGCCTGCAGCTCTTGCCCCAGTTGGCTGCGCAAGGTAATGGCATTCATTAGTCTAGTGGTGAGAAGATAAAGCAAAATAATGTTTATCCCATAGTGACTTTAAAACTTATTTGCAGCTTTTGAATCCTTGCTTTTGAAAAATTTTAAAACACTATTTTGGCACAAACCCACACTATGAAGATTCTACTACAATTAGGATGTTACTGCGCTTCAATTCTGACACTTGCATTCAGTTGAGATAGTACTCTCCAAGAGCAGGATGAATACTTCCAACAGTAGTTTGCTGTGCTCATAATGTTAGTAATAATAGTATTTCTTATTACATGTAATATTAGTAATAATAATTTATTTATTTAAAGCATTTATATTCTGCCCTTCTCACTCCAAAGAGGACTCAGGGCGGAGCACAACATATATATGACAAACATTCCAAGCCAGAACATAAATAAACTATAAATATACATAAACACTAGAATACATAACAATCATTTTTGTGTTCACAACCTCTCTGTGATGGCATAGATATCACCTGCATTCAGTTCATTCTCTAAGCAGAAAGCTACTTGCATATTACATATTACATCGATGGTGGGGTTTGTAGGAAAAACAGTTTGTAGGAAGTTACCTCTTGTGATAGTAGAGATATTCTGAGAGCTTTGGTCCCAAAGAATTGCTTTCCCAAGCCCTGGGAGAGAACAGGAAGGAAATCTGATTGTCCTCTCTTTCTGACTAGGAGTTGGAGAGTGCTGAGTTCATCCCCATGCCTGAAACTCCTTCTCTCGCAAGCCTAGAATCTGAATCTGACAAAGAAACCCTTCCCTATGATGAACTGAAAGGACTCCACATGGCTCCTCCAACACCTATCGATAATAACAAGACCAATGCAGGTTCCTGGGTAATGTAAACCTCTATCAACATATAACCCTCTTGGGCTGAGATTGTCCATTGTATGTATTATAAGGAGCAGCTTTTTAAATCTTTATTAAGGATAAGAGATATGTTAATTGTTTATTAAACTGAAAGGATCTACAGAGCTCAGCAAGGATTATAAAACTAATCTGAAAGCATTACATGTAGTAAACAAACAGGAAGAGGGAAGTCTTTTATGATGGTTAATTAATGGCAACAGCAATTAACCACAAAAGCAGTTGATCTAGTGCAGTGGTTCCCAACCTATGGCCCGTGGGCCACTAGTGGTCCGTAAGAACTAAAATATGGTTTGCGGCCTCACCGTTACTACACTGTTGCAGCAAGAGTGATTGGTCTTGCAAAATCTTATAGTGCCACGGCTTATTAAATATGGTTTTTTGTGGATGAGCAGATGGCGACTACTGGATGGCATATGCTCTGTATCAGAAACTAGAGCTGATGCCGTCTATCCAATGCAATTTTCTGAATCAGTACCCCAAATAACCAAACCAAATCTAAAGTTGACTAAAAACCGATTCATAACCTTTTGGTAGTAATGTTGGAGAGTGGCCCCTGATCAAGTAGTCCCTGGTCAAAAAGGTTGGAAACCACTGATCTAGTGGAATTGAGTGGAAGACTACTAAGAACTATCAGAGGCGATACCTTTTCTCTCTGTTTTATGCCATCATACAAAGTAGCTATGAAAGACCTTCTTAGATCACTCATCACTTTCAGAAATTATATTACAGTTCAGAATTGACATATTTAAATTAGTAACCACTCCAAGAGACAGGAGTAGAAGGAAAGATCTTCTAAAAAGGTTAATATATTTCAGGTTTATGACTGCAGTCTGACAGTTAATTGTTCAAG
Source organism: Anolis apletophallus (assembly GCA_030556195.1). Lineage (NCBI taxonomy): Eukaryota > Metazoa > Chordata > Lepidosauria > Squamata > Anolidae > Anolis > Anolis apletophallus. The sequence continues at coordinate 24,934,775 of JARBWK010000002.1, forward strand.
GACTCCTGCTTTCAAACTTTAAGAACGTTGATTTCAATGCTTTCAGTAGCTCTCTTCTTATTTTCCAGCCATAATGTAGACAAGCAGTTTCACATATTGTGCATAGATGTCTACATGCATACGTACAAACTCATTTACTCTCTTTTGTTGCAGCACCTTCCGGATTCAGCAGAACCTTGTTGTGATGAAAAGGCCTCTGCAGTATCACCTCCATGTAAATGCAGTTTGCTTCAGGCTGAAGTGGAGCACCTGAGTGGCTTAATCTCGAAGTGCTTAGCTGACCAGGAGAAGCTTCAGCAGGAAACCAGCCGCCTCAGTGCTCAGCTCCAGAGTCTCATCAGAAGGACACAAGGAGCCCAGGAGGTGACATTTCTACTGGAGGAATGTGTCAGATGAGAAAGCAGAGTTGTTCTGAGTATTCTTGAAGTTTTTGGCAATTGGTGCTGAGATGTAGAATCACTGGATAAGTGTTGTTTGCGGTGTGACTGAACACAGAATCTGGATTGCACTGTAATGATCCAAGAATTTCAGACAATCTTGGCCTTTCACTTTCTATTATTTCAAGAGGCCATGTATGGTTAAAAACAGTACATTTTTGCGAGCAGTTGGGGAAAATGTCAAATTAATCTGGAATGCTAGTATCAGCCAGCACTGGAAACAGAGAGGGCTCCCATCTAAACCACACCACTTTCATTCTCTTTCCCCTACCTGGGAGAACCCTGGGATCTGGCAGTCATGATACAGTTATAATTATCAGAATACAGTTGCTTTTTCTCTCAACTGCTTATCTAATACCTTGTACTTAATATTAGCCCAGTTAGCTAATGACAAGGGCAGACTGCCCCCGTGTGTATGTTCGTAATATGTAGAAGACATTTAGTAATATTTAATTGGCAATGTTACACCATGAACTTTGCCATTTTATTCTTTGTAGATTTGTGAAATAACCGGGAATTCAGAACAACTGCATTTAAACTAAACATCTGATGAGCACATTTCATATTGTAATACATCACCCATACTTTTACTTAGCTGTCAGTAAATATTTTGTTTTCCTGTCTGGACAGATGGAAGCTAATTCCAAAGCCACACAAACCACCAAAGAAGAGACAGAAATGGATCCAAAGCCTGACTTGGATTCTGACTCCTGGTGCCTCCTGGGAACTGAGTCATGCCGCTTCAGCCTGTAGTCTCCTGAGTCCACTGGGATCCATCCAATTTCACAGCATATTAATTGAATGCAGAGAGCAGCTTTCCTGGCTTCAGGTCCTTTGTGAACAAGGAGGTCAGGATCTTCACAGCATCCATGTATGGAAGAAGGGAAGCACTATGGACTTAGGAGGTAATTCAGAGAGAGACAGAGTCCCAGGTTGAAGCCTTGGTCTGCTTAGACATGTTGGTAGCAAGCCCTCTCAATATATACATTATGTCAGGCTGTCCTTGAAACCAGATAGCCACGCCACAAGAATAGCTCCAATGCAGCACATCCTCAGTTTCTTTCACAACTTTTGACAGGGAGCATTGAACCCCTACCAATAGTCACTTCATTTTAAGGCAACTGAAACAGGAAACGTGGTTGAAAAGAGAAAAACAAATGAGCACCCACATTTTGAGTGAAACTGAAAGGCTGTCAGGCTAAACTCAAAGTGGCAGGACCCCAGTCTGTTGGGGAAATTACTTGCAGGTAGGGAAGTCTAAGAAAGATCTTGCTCTGAAAATGAGCGAAAGCTCCAGTAACAGAGAATGTACGTCTTTCACTTAAATGTAGTTATGGCCATGTTTCTTTCACCTTGTGTGGAAGGTATTTATACCTTTTTAAACTTAAGGAATGATTTGAGGAGGGTCTCAGGCACATTTTCCTTAGCATTCCCACCAGGTAGTGTCAGCTTAGTATGGATACCAGAATGAGCTGTTGAAAGCTCCTTTGTGTCCTTTATTCAGTTTGTTGTTCCTACCCAGTACTTGTGGAAATTGGAGCCATGTTGATTTTAATAGAATTCCTCCATGCAGCCAAATTACAGGAAGCCATTATACATCGCCTCAGAGCTTTTCTTATATTTTCAATACTAAGCTGTATATGAAGGAAATTTGAAGATAGGATTTTTCTATTATCACATTAAAATTATGTTAATGTCTTTGCTAAACTGTTCAGTTAATCAATGTAAGATTTTGGTGCAGATGTGAGTTCTTGGAGCCATATCTGTTTACCTCCCTATCATGGGGTGAAAGTCCCATTGTTCGTTGTTTTAAGAACATTTTAGCTTTATATTCTAGGAGAGTTGCTGTATCAGCTTAATGTCCCTTATTTTTTATTGGTAATCCTACATTATAATTTCAACCTTTCATAAAACTATTCTTGGGATCCCCTCCACTTTTTTATGCCACAATTACATCAGAGTTTTAAAAATCCCTCTGCCTGGAGGTGAGGGGTTTTTTTTGCCTCAAATCGTGCATTACAAAGGATTTACTTGATTCCTCTCTTAATTCTCTGTTGGAACTGAATCAGATACTTTTTTTCTTCTGTTCAGCTCCAAGGGAAAAGTTTGTTGTGCCTTTCCTTCATGGGAAAGAAGGAAAAAAGCCTGCATATAAGAAATACCAAATGTTTGCTAAATCGTTATGCCACTTGGCTAATATTAAGCATTGGATTGTTTTATCTCTTTCATATGGGAATGGACTCTCCTATTACAAAATAGGAAACAAAAGGGAATTAAGCACAGTCCATATCCTAAAGGAATCACTGTGTTAATGAGAGTTCCTCCCCTACAGCATATGTACATTATTTCTCAGTACTCTGAATTTGAAAAATGAAGTGCATAGACAAAATTTCCCTAAAGTCAAGCGGGGCTCTTGAGGGATGGTGACCTGTGCTCCAGGGTAATATATGTGCCTTAAAGGATTCACACTGTCCAAGCTGTGCCTATTACACACCACAATATATGCACCAGTCCTGCTATGCAACCAAAGACACATTTTGAACACAGATTCCAGTGAAGGGCAAGTAGGCCTACGTGCCTTAGAGCAGTTTTAGATCCAGTTCCCTTCTCGTTTTTCAGCAGTGGTAGTACTGTAGATTTCAGTCTCTTGCTAACACTGCTGTTAATTTGTTATAACGGAACACAACATATGCTTGCACTGGCACACTAGCAGCACTAGTTTGTCATTATCTATGAAAGATTCAGTGGTGAAGTGGTTTGAAGTTTTCTGTTTAAATAAATGTTGACACTTGGCTTTGTGCGTAATTCTTTCTGATACTACAGCTCGGACACATTTTGAAAGCGATATGAACACTGGATTTCAAATGATTATCAAGTCGAATAGATCTGCTCATTTCCATGGATATTATTTTTTCTATATTTTGTATGGTCAGAGACTAGTTTCTTGCACTCAGTTTAGCAAGATAGTGCTGCTGCTAAAACAAATTTGACACCATGATTTCATCCATTCACTACAGAAAGCATGTGATTTTGAAGAAAAGTATGGAATGAGAAAGTTATCAAAACAAACAGGTGTAGTTTTACGAGCTCTTTAGGATTCTGTCCAAGAGTGTCAATGCCCCACCAAACTACAATTCCCATGGTTCCATTGCACTGAACAATGGCAGTTAGTGTGGTATCAAATCGCATTGATTTGATAGTGTAGATGCAGCCTCTATTTTTTTAAGATTCTGAGTTTAACATCCAAAACAAAGGCTTTAAAAATCTATTCACTGTTCATATTTTTTAATTTTATAGTTTAGTATTTTTAAAGCAACAATAATGGGAACTTTCAGTTTTCTGTACTGTCAAACTGAGATAAGCAACCGTGGGCTCAATACAACTGTGGCAGTTTCAAAAGTCACTTTGGTTCGTTACTATCAGTGTTTCTTTTGCTGTGGTGGTGGGGGTCTGTTCTTAATGTTCTTGCACTTGGGAATGTGTCTCTCAGCCACCTTAGGTGCAAACTGACGGGTGCAATAAGGGCACGGCTTGTAGTCTGGGTTTTCCATGGCAGGTATTGGGGGAAGGTCTGAGGCCTTCCCCCCTTTTGAGATTACTTGCTGGACTTCACGAGCCCTGCGCAAGGTCTTAATGAAAGATTCATGCTTCTGTCGCCAGTTGCTTTTCTTAGATATATCATCAATTTGCTTGGAAGCCTCAGACCACTGGTTGGAAGTTTTTTCCTGTAGTGATAAGGGGAAGTGGAGAAACCATTAGTACAACCTGATAGCTGATATGTTTCTTGATATGATTTTTGCCCTGTACATGAAAGACAGGATAGTTTTAATGCAGTAAATTCCCAATTCCAGTTGGACATCAAACCACACAATGTATGTGAAGACCAACCTTTTACTGGCTGGGCTGAATGATGTCATCTTGCTCGTGGGCCACAGCAGACTTAAGCCACCCACTTCACCCAATTCAAGTTATTGGAATGTTGTCATCAGAGCATAAATGTTATTAATTCTCTTGAATTATGAATATTTAACTAAGTTAACTGGACACTGAAATCAGACATATAGTCTGAAACAGAAAAACTAATTACATTAGCATTTGCTATTGATGACTCTTAAGTATGAATGGCTTCTTCACTGCCATGAGCTCCTGACTACAATGCTATTTTATCATCATGACTTTTAGAGATTGGTTATATATGGCTTAATTTTACATGTTCTCCTATAGTAACTTGATAGTTCTGAGCACCTGTTGGTACTGTACAGCCTCAGTACTGCTCATTTGTGTGTGACAAAAGAGGTCAAATAATTTAAACTGTACCTGAGATTTCATGTTTCTTCCTGGAATCTTGTTGTATACTTCTAGAAATTACCTTATCTGTGGCTACATTTAAATATCTGAATGGAAGTTAGAGATATTTGAAGGCTTTAAACAGCTATCATAAATTCTCCTTGCCTTCAGAGGTAATGTCTTCTCAGCCATACAAGGTGTATGCAACTGAGAACAAATGATGCAGCTAGGTTGTTAAAGCAAACGAGAACTCAGGCTAGTCAGCACTTATATCAAAGACTGCATGAAAACACCATGTAAACAAAACAAAAAAAAACCCAGGATGCATATAATAAGCAATCATGTGTCTTACCTCGGAGATCCCTGAGCCATTTAAGAGATGATAAGTTTCCAGTTCGGTGCCTTTTGCTCTAGCTTTGCTTGAATCAAACAGCTTTCTCTTGGAGCTGTGATTCTTGCTGCATATGCTAACATGCTTCTCCAGTCTGGAGCGAAAAAGTCTCCGTCCACAAATCCTGCACTTTCCCCACTCCTCCACATTGCTTGGAGTCTCCATATGTAATGGCTCTGCTGCCAAATGGCCAACCTGTTCTAAAGGAGTTGTAACTGAAATAGCTAGGTCATGCGCAGGAGTCAGTTCTGGGCTACAGCGGGGTGTATGTTCTCGAATTTTACTGTTGCTGGCCACCAACCTTTGCTTTTTTAGCTTTTCTATATGGTGTGGCTGGGAAAGCTGAGCAGCTCCCACTGAGACCATGGCGTTCTCTGAAACATGTGCACGTGGCTGGGTTGTAAATCTCGAAAAAGAACCCTGTGCCATGCCTGCTGCTCTCCTCTCTGGAACCCATAGAGCTCCTCGCTCCCTTCTTGCTTCCGCCTCAGCCTGCTGTCTTACCCACTGAATTCTTCGAAGCTCGTCTTCTGTTCTCCTCAGCTTTTCCCTGAGAATGGCCTCCTTGCGCTGGATCTCTTCCTCCAAGCTCCGTCCAGCAGCCTCTAGCTTTTGAATATAACCTGACTCTGCCCATTGTGGATGAGAAGCTGTTTTCTTAGATTCTTCAACAGAAGGGGCTCTCACTCCACCATGCTGAACCTTGACTGTATTCAATCTTCCTTTTTTCTCTGTGCTACTACCACTAGAAGGAGTCTCTCTAGCTGAAGAACTGGGAAGATTTGCATTCCCTGCTTCATGGTGAAAGACAGGTTTAAGTGGATATGCCCTGTCCACACCTTCTTTCCGCTTGGTTCTCCAGTGAGAGTTCAATGTGCCAGTCTGTCCCTTGAAATACCAGTTGCAGGGCCCAGCAGAATAGAAGCCTGCTTTCTCTAAGATCAGCCGAGTACATTCTGACGGCTGAGAACAAGAAGACTTACGCCCTTTTTGGACATGAAGATCGACCTGCTTCTTATCTTTACTGCACAGGAGCTGTTGCTGGATGTTAGTCCTCAGATGTTCCAGCTGTGACTGTTCTTTGAGAGCTTCTGAATGACATCTTTCCTGGCTTGTTCCAGGAAGACCTGGATTGCATGCTGTTGGATCCATATATGAATACGCAGTCAGCTGCAACTGAGCCATTCAGCATTTCCAGGAAAGCCTGGGGAAAGAAAGTTACATACATACATATTATAATTGTGGCCTGCATTCTTGAATACTATTACAGAGCTTAAAAACACCTCTTCATGCAGATACACAAAATCACTTTTCACAGTTGCTATCATACTGTAGCAGCAAATTGGGAGTTATGGAACTCCAAGTGGCAAGTTACCTCTTACCAAAACGGCGGCATGGACGTGCGGGCGCAGGGATGAGAAAACACGCAACAACTTCACTGCTCAACATGAAATCAAAGATTTATTGCTTAACACCAGCTGGTGGGGTTGCCCACAGAACGTGCTGCGATAAGGGGCAAACGGCCCCGGTCATCCTTAACACAAAGCTCTTATACCCTTCATGGCGGCATCTACAAAAGCCCGCCCTCCTTCATGAACATTTCACAAACATCATTGGCTGGTGTTACAGAACATTTCATTAATCCAATAAAACATAACATTTTCATTAGCATCATTAGCATCATCTCATTATCAGGCTTCTATTCGTTTAGCATTATTGTGCAGCAAGAAATCATTTTCCCATGTATGTTATCAGCTCTGGCCAGTGGCCTTGCTTTGCTTTGCAACAAATCTACAGAAACTTTTCCTGGGCGTCTGCCAGGGAGAAGCTCTGTATCTGTCATGCGCAACATTTGCTTCTGCCTCTTTCTCTGCCAGCAAAGGAGGGGCAGACCCTTCTGCGCTTGCTCTGTTCTTATCCATTTGGCACTAAGGTAAACAAACCTCATGCTTTGTACTGTTTAGACCAATCTGAGCCTACGTTATCTTACGCTAGGCACGGGGTGTACTTTGGCAAATCACTGCATTAGCCAGAAGCACCAATCATAGTGTTACATTCACGGAGCCTGTGCCTGCCTGATTTTTGGCACAGAAACTCACTTTTCTAAGCTCTACACGTGTGCAGCATCACTCTCTGACTGTACGCCTTTTGGAAAAGTACCAAAACCGCTTTAATACCACTTGTACTTTGAACCAACACTACCTTCCAGACTTGAAATAAATAAAATACATAACATTAATAATTCCTAACTATACCCAGGACATAACTATACCCAGGACATAACATTGATTCCAAGATGGCCGCCGCGCTGAGAGGCAGCAAGAATGCTGAGCTCCGTTGGGGCCGTTGGGGCCTTCCCTATCTTCCCCAGGCAGCGGTTTTCCCCCCGAAATCAGTCACCCCAAATGGCTGGTGGGGATCCGAGGGTACTCCCTGCAGCTGTCAAGGGGCATTGAGGCGACCCCACTCCTTCTGGAGGCCTTTCTAAAGGAGGCTGAGATGATCCTGAGGCCGGGAAATCAACCCTTCCAACAGCACCGCAGAAGCGCTGAGCTCCGGGAGGACCATTAGGCCTATGGCGGCCTTGCAGCGTTCCCCCGTCCCTTGGCCTGGCTTTGTGGATCGAGACGCGGGGACCCCCCCTCCCCCGGACGTCAGCTTGGACTGCCCCCAGGCCGAACGGTCTGGCCTCTCCTACCTCCTCCCCGAGCTTGCTCAGCTGGCCGAGCAGCTGGTCGCCAGTTTGGAGGAGGCGAGAGAGCTAGGCCTGGCGCTGGCGTCGCTCTTCCGCAAGGAGAGCTGCAGCCGCCCAGATCCTTCCCGGAGGCCTGGGAGACAGCGACCGAGGAGCACCAAGCTTGCCTCACCTGGGAGAGGAACAACAAGAAGGCAAGGCGAGCCTGGCGACTGTAGCTGGTTCCCTGAACGGGGCCCTCCTGAGCCTGCTGGGCTCGCCGACCTCTGAGACCTCCGGGGAGCAGCGAGAGCGGCTGGAGGAGAAACCTGCCGAGGCCCAGGGGGCCCCCCCGCAGCTTCAGTCTGACGGCGAGAAGACGGCTGCGGGTGGCCTCCCCTGTGAGGAGGGGCTCCCAACCAGAAACGGGGCCATGGCGGGAGCCGTGGAGTTACCCTGGTGGAGCCCATGGCGGGCATTGGGGTGCCGGACCCCCCTGCATTTGGGGCAGAGGGTGTGGGCCGAAGTCCCCAAGATGGCACCGAGCCTGACTCTCTCAGCGTCCTCAGCCCCACCCCTCAGGCCCTCCCCAGGGGCTTTGTCCATGCCCCCCTCTGATTCAATTTCTGCCTCTGACTCTGACTCTACCTCTAGCCGTACGCTGCTGGCAGGCTCTCCATCTGAGGTACTCAGTGTTTCCTATGTTCTATCTAAGGCCCCTGGGAACGCCCGCCGCCGGGCCTGCCAACTAACTCAGATCCCCATCATCTCCACCAACCTCCGAGGCCTCGCTCCACCTGGAAATGGCCGGAGAAGGAAGAACAGGATGGGCCAGGCAAGACGAAAGCGTCGGGAGAGAAACGGCCAGTTAAAAGGCCAGCCACACCATCAGACACCTCCCCCCCAAGTCGCTTCCGCTGGAGTTTCCATCAATGCCAGCAGCCCGGGACCTAGTACCGTCACCACCACCGACACATCTGAGCCCATTCTGCCCCCCATCGCTCCGGCCCTCCCCCACCATTGCTGGACCGTCTGGGCTCCCACCGACCGCCATTCGGTGGTCTGGGTCCACTCCCTCGCTGAAGAGGGAAGCCCAGAAAGCACCAGAGTAGGTCCTTCCAATCACGGACCTTCTGGGGTGGGCTTCAGCCGGAAGGGAGCGCCCAGATCCGGCCACCGGTTCGGCTTCTACTAGTGACACCAAGAGCTCCTGTGAGGGCCAGAATAGACAGCTGGACAGGCCGCCTCAAGGACTAACCGAGGGAAGGAACTACCTGGTGGCGACCAAACCCCGTCACCCGCCACTCTGGTCCCTCACATGTCGGGGAGGACTGGGACTATTGGACTGCCAGCTGAACCGGTGAAGAATGGCCAGGGTCCCTTACTGACTTCCCCCTTTTCATGGGGTGTGCCGAAAGTTAAACCCCCTGCCGACCTTTACCACCCAAGTTCGCTAGGTATTTCAGTGATCTCGGAAGGGGTGTGTACGGTAGGCGCAGGCCAAATGCGAGATTAACTGCGAGATCCGGACTGAGTCATAGAAGGACTTGGCCCGGCTCTGACCTGCGCCCTATCCCTAAGCACGCTGTTGATAGACATCCAGCTATCCCCCTTCCACTCTGGTGCTGGTTAACGCCCGATCCATTCGGAACAAGACCGCCACTATCAGGGAGTTTTGTGAAGACCTCAAAGCGGACCTTTTCTGTATAACGGAGACCTGGCTCCAGGAGAGCGATACCACCTGTCTCCAGGAAGTGGTTCCCCCTGACTACGTTGCCACACACCAGAACAGGAACGGGGGACGGGGGGGTGGGGTGGCAATACTCTCCCGTGATGGATTGCACCTTAGGGCGATCCCTGCGCCACCACCTCGGGGCTTGAAAGTGCCGGCCTGGTGTGGGAGTCTCAGGAGAGCCTGGCGATCTTGCTGGTGTACCGTGCGCCTAGCGCACCGGCAGAGAGCCTGGCGCAGCTGCTGGAGGCTGTGTCGGAGTGGGCATTGAGGTTTCCTAGACTTATTGTTCTGGGGGACTTCAATGTCCACGCCGAAGCAGCCTCCGTTCCATCTGCAGCCGCGGACCTAATTTCGACCATGGCGACATTAGGCCTCTCCCTCTGTAACTCGGGGCCCACGCACTCGGCAGGGCACACCTCGACCTGGTATTTAGCGGGAATCCAAGTGGACCTAGCCTCCGTAATAGAGGTTCCATGGTCGGACCACTGTGCCCTAAGGATCCGGGTTGAGCAACCACCCCCTCCATGCAAGGGCGCCGAACAGATTTTGGTTCGCCTCGAAGAGACTTATGGAACCCGAAAGGTTCCTGAATGCTCTGAGGGATCTGGAGTCTATCAGCGTCTCTGTCGACGAGCAGGTTCAAGCCTGAACACCTCGTTAGCCAGAGCTCGACGAGATTGCCCCTAGGCGCCCTCTCCGACTCCCGCAAACACGATCCCCTGGTATACAGAGGACCTCAGGTCGATGAAGGGAGAGGAGACGGCTAGAGCGCGTGTGGAGGAACCTCCGTGACGGAGCCTCAGTATCAGCTTATAAGCTATTTAAAGATACTTATGAGCGTGCTGTCAAGGCAGCCAAAAATGTGTACTTTTCTGCCTTGATAGCGTCTGCGAGCTCACGCCCGGCTCAATTGTTTCAGGTAATTCGGTCTTTGACGACGGTCCCTACTGTCCCAAAAAGCAGCGATCAGACCCCTACCGCCGGTGCTTTCCAGAGCTATTACACAGACAAGATTCTGAATCTCCGCCGGACCTTCCTGCCACAATTGATACAGTAAGAGAACTTGAGACCCCGTGGCCTCCGCCGGGCCCACCCTCAACCGGTTTCGGCCACTGACGCAGATGCTGTTGATAAGATTGTGGCTGCAACCAGGCCTACCACCTGCTCCTCGGACCCGTGCCCCTCCTGGCTTGTTAGATCCTGCCTGAGGGGTTACGTGGGCCTCTGTTGAACATCGTAAATAGCTCCCTTGAGCAAGGAGTCTTCCCAGAGTGCTTTAAAGAGGCGGTGGTAGCTCCATTACTGAAGAAACCGTCACTAGATCCTGCGGTTCCCTCCAACTACCGACCAGTGTCGAACCTCTCGTACCTGGGCAAGGTAGTTGAGAGGGCAGTAATGGAGCAGTTGCAGTCCTTCTTAGATGATGCAACATGGCTAGACCCCTTCCAGTCCGGCTTCCGCTCGGGGCACGGGACGGAGACGGTTCTGGTCTCCATCACAGATCAACTCCGCTGCCAGCTCGACCAAGGCGGGTCTGCGCTGCTCGTGTTATTGGACCTCACGGCAGCGTTTGACACGGTCGACCACAATCTACTGATCCACCGCCTGGCCATGGCTGGAGTGAGGGGGACAGTTCTTAAATGGCTGACCTCCTTCCTCCACCAGCGGTCTCAGCGTGTGAGGAGGGGCGAGGTGGTCTCCGAGGGCCTCATTAGTTTGTGGAGTTCCGCAAGGGGCCATTCTCTCCCCTCTGTTATTCAACATCTACATGCAGCCACTTGCACAGCTGGTGCGGAGTTATGGGCTGGAGTGCCACCAGTACGCTGACGACACCCAGCTCATTCTGAGGATGGAGGACAGGCCGGGATCCATCCCCGATAATTTCCAACACTGCCTCGAGGCCGTTACTGGATGGCTGCGTGCCAGTAGGTTGAGGGTGAATCCGCGAAGACGGAGATCTTGTGGTCGGGCCGCTCGGGTGGTGTAGATGTCCAGCTTCCGACCCTGGACGGTGTGGCGCTATGCCCATCGCCTTCCGTTAAGAGCCTGGGGTCCATCTGGACTCCCAGCTGACCATGGAGGCCCAGGTCTCCGCGGTCAGCAAGGTTGCTTTTTTCATCTGCGACAGGCTCGGAGGCTGGCCCCTATATCTCCCGGAATGACCTGGCCACGGTGATCCAAGCTACGGTCATCTCAAGGCTGGATTACTGTAACGCGCTTTACGTTGGCCTTCCTTGTCGGGCGACCCGAAGCTCTGTTGGTGCAGAACACTGCCGCCCGGCTCCTGTCTGGAACCCCAGCAGGCCGCCACATCACACCTGTTTTGCAGGATCTGCACTGGCTCCCAATCGAGCACCGGATCTCCTTCAAGGTGTTGGTTCTTACCTTTAAGGCCTTGCATGGCCTGGGGCCAGCGTATTTTGAGGGACCGACTCACCCCACACTGTCCCCCCGAGATCACTACGCTCCGAGGATGCTAATTTGTTAGAGATACCCTCGCGAAATCGGCTAAACTGACATCTACTCGCCGGAGGGCGTTCTCCGTTATAGCTCCTACGCTGTGGAACGCCCCGGCTGAACGCTGGGCTATAAAGGACCTGCTCCCGCTTAGACGCGCCTGCAAAACTTATTTGTTTAAGCAGGCCTTCGGTGAGTAGGTCCTGCCCATGTTCCGCTTTAGCCACTGTCCTGGGGTGTCACGCTATCTAATTTCTGAACTGTACCTGGGGGTTTTGTATTTTGCTGTTTTAACTGTTTAATTGTCTTAGATGTTTTATCGCATTGCTTGTGTGTAGTTGTACCTTCGGTTCCTGTGAGCCGCCGCGAGCCTCAGGGAGTCGGCGGCATAGAAACCCGAATAATAAATAAATAAATAATAAATAATAACTGTGCAAACTAGTCCAAGAGATGCTAGAACTAGTGTGCCAAATGAAGCTCCTAAAAGACCTCTGTCTACCAGAACTTGGATATTAGTAATACTTCTGGTCACTTCCCTTTTGGCTGCATCCTATGAATCCTGATATTTGTAATTTGGGGAGTTACCGAGGAGTTCTCTAGCTGATAATTCTATATAACCCTTCCTCAATGACAAATCCCAGGATTCTATGCACTGTTGCTGTGACAGTTGAACTAGAATCATAGTGTTATAATAGTATAGTGAGAAAAATCCAAAGTTACTTAGAAAGCAAATGCAAGTGAATAGAAAGTTTTTAAAGAATGGGCTGAGAGTGCTGCACAATATTAGACTGAAATGTTATTAATTCTGTTGTCATATTTTAAATAGCATTTTATCTGTTTAAGTGTAGTTTTTAATCATTTGATAGCAACGGTTCTATTTTAAAGTTCGCCTTTTGGTATGTTTCAGCAGTACTTCTTTTTAAATTCTAAACTGTCTTGAGTCCCAGTTTTGGGAGAAAGGCAGCCTAACAACAGTAATGGATGGCGATCACCATCCTGCCATGTGATCAGCTGACCATTGGTAAAATACTTATCTAGATGTACTAGTTAGCTTATTCTTCTGGAAAACATTAAAAACACAACATTTATTTAATATTTTTATTTGCATACATTAATAGACTACAGTGTAAACAGAACACAAAACAATGAATATTTTACAAACACATAACTCCACCACCAAGGCCTGAACAAGTATAATTTCCTTTGCCATTAATACATGAGTCAACCAGTAAACAAATGTCATATCCAAAATTCCTGACCAACAATCAAATATATTTTAGAGAGTGATAAGGGAAAGCAATACAACCTTGTTGGTCAGGAATTTTGGATATGACATTTGTTTACTGGTTGACTCATGAAGTAATGGCCAAGGAAATGATACTTGTTCAGGCCTTGGTGGTGGAGTTACGCATTTGTAAAATGTTCATTGTTTTGTGTTGTGTTCTGTTTACACTGTAGTCTGTTAATGTATGCAAATAAAAATATTAAATGTATGTTTTTAATATTTTTTAGATGAATAAGCTCAGTAGTACATCTAGATTAAGTATACGATTCTGGCCCAGCTTATCTGTGTGAACGGATCTGCCTCTACGTCCCACCTTGTAATTTAAGATCGTCCGGGGAGGCTCTGTTCTCACTCCCACCATCATCCCAAATTCAGCTGGTGGGGACGAGGGACAGGGCGTTCTTGGAAGTGGCCCCCCGCCTCTAGAACACGCTTCCAAGCAAGATATGATCGACTCCATCTCTCCTGGCTTTTAGGAAGAAAGTAAAATCGTGGTTGTGGGACTAGGCCTTTGGTCAATAGACATAAAGCAGCACTTGGGTGAAATGGACTGATAAGCATGATTTATACGAGGATTCGTTTTTTTCTTGCTTAAGTTTTATACAGTTTTAATGAATATTGTATGTAATTTATGTATTCTTGCATTTTAATGGTTAATGATTATGTGTAATGGTTATTGTTTTAACTGTTTATATAATGGCATTGAATTGCTGTCTATGTAAGCCGTCCTGAGTCCCCCTTTTGGGTTTGAGAAGAGACGGGGTATAAATGCTAGAAATAAATAAATATTCTGACAATGTTCAGCTATATGCACATGGCAGGATGGTGATCGCCATCCATTACTGTTTATATGCTACCTTTTTCCAAACTTGGGTCTCAAGACACCTTAGAATTTAAAAAGTACTACTGAAACATGCCAAAAGGCGAACTTTAAAATAGGACTGTGTTATCAAATGACTTAAAACTACACTTAAACAGATAAAATATAACAATAGCATTATTAAATTTTTCAGTCTAATTTTTCAGCACTGTCAGGAAAGGGCCTGCAGCTGTTAGGAATTATTTATTTATTTACTTACTATATTTCTACCCCGCCCTTCTCAACCGCGCGCCGGGGGGGGGGGGCGGCAACTCAGGGCGGCTTACAAGGCACAATTAGATGCCGGCAACAATACACAATATAAAAACCACTCATTCAAAAGGATTAAAACATCAGCTATAAAACATCAGCTATCCCAGTGTTTTTCAACCTTTTTTGATCCGCGGCACATTTTTTACATTTACAAAATCCTGGGGCACACCACCAACCAAAATGACACTAACACAGTAATACATATAGTTAATATGTTTTAAAATGTATTTATACACTACCTTATGTAAGACTTTTGATTTTCTCCAGCAGGATTGGGTACTTTGTGTTTTTTGCGTCTGATTATGTATGATTAATTGTGCATTTTGTACTGTGACGTAGCGGCGCTCCTTTAATAAGTAAGGGTATTGGAGGTTCCAATTTTCCACGGCACACCTGATGATCGCTCACGGCACACTAGTGTGCCCCAGCACACTGGTTAGGAAACACTGAGCTATCCAATTAAATTTAAAATCCTTCTATACCAGGGGTGCTCATTAGGTAGATCGCGATCTACTGGTAGATCGCGTAGGGCAGGGTTGTCCAACTGCCGGCCCTGCAGGTGTTTTGGACTTCAACTCCCAGAAATCCTAGCCAGTTTACCAGCTGTTAGGTTTTCTGGGATTTGAAGGCCAAAACACCTGCAATTGGACAGCCCTGGCGTAGGGCGTCCTGGTAGATCGCAGGTAGGGTGGGAGGAAGGCTCAGTCCCGCCCCGCAGGCTCCCGACACTGCCCAAGTGCTACCGGCCCTGGGTTATCTGAGGTCCTTTCCACACAGTTGAATAAAATCCCATGTTATCTGCTTTGAATCAGATTACATGGCAGTGTGGACTCAGAAAACCCAGTTCAAAGCAGATATTGTGTTATATGTTTCACATTTTTGTAGTGGGTAGGTAGATTATTTTGACTTGGTTGTTTTCTAAGTAGCTCACATGCTGAAAAAGTGTGAGCACCCCTGTTCTATACAAATCTACATTCAATCAATGGCGGAAGCCGTATTTCATGTCCATTGTCTTATCAGTCTGTTCCAAGTAAAGTGCTGCAGTTACTGTGCAAAAGGCCTGGTCCCACAACCACGATTTTACTTTCTTCCTGAAAGCTAGGAGGGATGGGGTCGATCGTATTTCGCTTGGAAGCGCATTCCACAGGTGGGGGGGGGGGGCACAGCCGAGAAGGCCCAGTCTCTTGTCCCCGCCAGCAGCAGTTGAGTTGCTGGCGGAAGCGAGAGCAGGACAAAGTATGAGGACAAGTAACGTCTTCGTCGTATGCAAGTTCAATTATTTATTCATAATCACAAGAATTTTTAAGTGGAATCAGAGTGGATATGCTATGTAGAATGAAAAAGATCCAGCTTCCAATCACAAAATCCCAACATAATATGTCAATAAATTGCAATAAAATGCGTGTATAATCCGGGATAGAAAGGAAGGGTGCGGGTCGACGGTCAAAGTAAGGCCTCGCCGTTTCACCTAATGAGGCTTCATCTGGACCTGAAAGATATTAATATCCACATATAGAGAGCAATTCCACTGGTCCGGTGAATCATAAATCATATATTGGTTATCATAGTGGACGCAGCCACTGGCGTATCCAAACACCTGGACCCGGTGGCTGCGTCCACTATGATAACCAACTTTGACCGTCGACCCGCACCCTTCCTTTCTATCCCGGACAGGGCCGTAGCCAGGATTTTGTTTCGTGGGGGGCTGAGACTGGGTGGAAGAGGGTCTACCCTAGCAAACCTTTTGTATTGTTATCCCAATAACCCCATTAATGTGGGATATAATGAGCATGGTGATCAGATCATGATATAAATGCACATAACAGTTTAAATAATGTACCAGTAAGGCCTTCTCGCGGACCACCCTGAGAATTTCGGGGGGGGGGGGCTGAAGCCCCCTTAGCCCCCCCTCTGGCTACATGCCTGATCCCGGATTATACACGCATTTGGATTATCCGCAATTTATTGACATATTATTTTGGGATTGGAAGCTGGATCTTTTTCATTCTACATAGCATATCCACTCTGATTCCACTTAAAAATTCTTGTGATTATGAATAAATAATTGAACTTGCATACGACGAAGACGTTCCCTGTCCTCTTACTTTTACTTTTGAGGAGAACACCCCACCCTTACCTGGAAGCGAGAGCAGGGCCTCCCCAGATGATCTTAAATTACGAGGTGGGACGTAGCGGCAGATGCGTTCGGACAAGTAAGCTGAGCCAGAACCGTATAGAGCAGTGTTTCTCAACCTTCCCAATGCCACGACCCCTTAGTCCAGTTCCTCATGTTGTGTTGACCCCCAACCATAAAATCATTTTCGTTGCTACTTCATAACTGTAATTTTGCTACTGTTACGAATCATCATGTAAAATATTGGATGTATTTTCATCCACGGACCACATTTGGCACAAATACCCGATACACCGAAACTGGGGGGATTGTGGGGGGTGATTTTGTCATTTGGGAGGTGTAGTTGCTGGGATGTATAGTTCACCTACAATCAAAGAATATTCTGAACTCCACCAACGATGGAGTTGAACCAAACTTGGCACACAGAACTCCCATGACCAACAGAAAATACCGGAAGGGTTTGGTGGACAGTGACCTTGAGTTTGGGAGTTGCAGTTCACCTACATTCCAGAGAGCACTGTGGACTCAAACAATGATAGATCTGGATCAAACTTGGCACAAATACTCGTCCAAATGTGAACACTGGTAGAGTTTGGGGAAAATAGACCTTGATATTTGGGAATTGTAGTTGCTCGGATTTATAGTTCACCTACAATCAAAGAGCTTTCTGAACTCTACCAACGATGGAATTGAACCAAACTTGGCACACCAGACTCCCATGAATAACAGAAAATACTGGAGGGGTTTGGGGAAAAATATTGACCCTGACATTGGGAATTGCAGTTGTGTGGATTTATAGTTCACCTACAATCAAGAAGCATTCTGAACCCCACCGACGATAGAATTGGGCCAAACTTCCCATACAGATCCCCCATGACCAATAAAAAATAATGTGTTTTCTGATGGTCTTTGGCGACCCCTCTTACACCCCCTCGTGACCCCCATAGGGGTCCCGACCCCCAGGTTGAGAAACACTGGTATAGAGCAGGCCTGGGCAAACTTGGGGCCCTCCAGGTGTTTTGGACTTCAACTCCCACAATTCCTAACAGCCTACCGGCTGTTAGGAATTGTGGGAGTTGAAGTCCAAAACACCTGGAGGGCCCCAAGTTTGCCCAGGCCTGGTATATATCCAAAGCTCCCACCTGTGATGCAAATAAGGCCAGCCAAAGGGTCAGGCGAGAAGTCTTCCCTCAGAGGTGACTTACCTCAAGAAAACGGGCCTTTGGTTCTGGCCTCTGGTTCTGAAGAGACGAACCCTTCGTTTGAGGTTGGGGTTTGAGGCCGCAGTTAGGCTGATTTCCCTGAACTGGATGGAGGAGGTGACGCCTCTACTTCAAGGGCACTCGCACTCCGGTGTGTTTACTACGGGGAGCCATCTCGTTCGGGAAGAATTAGGCTGGCCGCCGCGAGTTAAAAGCATCGCCACGCAACGAAGGCGTCCCTCGCCTCTCCTAGCTTCCCCGCCAACGATAATAACGGGGAGACATGGACTCGAGGCGCCGCGAGGCCCAAAGAGCGGCCACGTCGCTATGGCAACGTGTGCTCGCGCGCCGGCACGCCCCCCTCCCCTCCCTCCCTCCCCTGCCGCGCCAACCTTTTGACCCTGACTTTCCGGGTAGACTGTTTACCTCGGTTGCCTAGCAACGTGCGCGCGGAAGCCATTGCCTAGCCATTCCTGTTCTGCCCTCAAACTTCTTTTATTTTCGTATGTTTTCCCCCCTTGTTCCAATATAGCAGTGTTTCTCAGCCTGGGGGTCGGGATTCCTGGGGGGGGGGGGGGTCGCAAGGGGGTAAGGGTTGCCACTTTTTGATATAAGAAATATTTATTTATTTACTATTTTTATATGCCACCCTTCTCAACCCCGAAGGGGACTCAGAGTGGCTTGCAGCAAACAACAATACTGCCAGAGTGGCTTGCAGTGTACATATAACAATATTGCCGGAGCGGCTTACAACAAACTGAAAAAACAACAATTAACCATTAACAACATATCGCAATATTGTTAGCAATATTGCATGTAATACAAATATATAAATTATAATATCACGATATAATTATTGTATCTCACCACATTCACAATTGCGGCTGGTGGGGATGAGAGACAGGGTCCCTCCAGAAGATCTTAACTCCGGTCCTTCAGGTGTTTTGGACTTCAACTCCCACAATTCCTAACAGCCAGTAAACTGGGTTGTTGTGAGTTTTCCCGCCTATAATGCCATGTTAAAGAGTTGGGAGGGAGTTCCACAGCTGAGGGGCCATTACAGAAAAGGCCCTCTCTCTCGTCCCCACCAGCCACGGTTGTGAATGTGGTGGGACCGAGAGCAGGGCCCCTCTAGACGATCTTAACTCTGGTCCTTCTGTGGTGGCCCCTCAGCTGTGGAACTCCCTCCCAACTCTATAACATGGCATTATAGACAGGAAGACACACAACAACCCAGTTTACTGGCTGTTAGTTATTGTAGGAGTTGAAGTCCAAAACACCTGAAGGACCAGAGTTAAGATCTTCTGGAGGGACCCTGCTCTCGGTCTCACCACATTCGCAATCGCGGCTGGTGGGGACGAGAGACAGGGCCTTTTCTGTGGTGGCCCCTCGGCTGTGGAACTCCCTCCCAACTATATAACATGGTTGACGGAAAAAAACACAGAACCCAGTTTACTGGCTGTTAGGAATTGTGGGAGTTGAAGTCCCAAACACCTCAAGGTTTGGGTTTGTCCATGCTTGCTATATACAGTATGTTTGTGTGTGTGTGTGTGTGTGTTTATCAGGCATGGGCAATCTTCGGCCTTCCCTCCAGGTGTTTTGGGCTTCTATGACATAGAAAGGAAAACACACAACAACCCAGTTTACTGGCTGTTAGGAATTGTGGGAGTTGAAGTCCAAAACACCTGAAGGACCAGAGTTAAGATCTTCTAGAGGGGCCCTGCTCTCGGTCCCACCACATTCGCAATCCTGGCTGGTGGGGACGAAAGACAGGGCCTTTTCTGTGGTGGCCCCTCAGCTGTGGAACTCCCTCCCAACTCTATAACATGGCATTATAGATAGGAAGACACACAACCCAGTTTACTGGCTGTTAGGAAATGTGGGAGTTGAAGTCCAAAACCGGAGTTAAGATCTTCTGGAGGGGCCCTGCTCTCAGTCGCAGCACATTTGCAATCGCGGCTGGTGGGGACGAGACAGGGCCTTTTCTGTGGTGGCCCCTCGGCTGTGGAACTCCCTCCCAACTCTATAACATGGTTGACGGGAAAACACACAGAACCCAGTTTACTGGCTGTTAGGAATTGTGGGAGTTGAAGTCCAAAACACCTGAAGGACCAGAGTTAAGATCTTCTAGAGGGGCCCTGCTCTCGGTCCCACCACATTCGCAATCCTGGCTGGTGGGGACGAAAGACAGGGCCTTTTCTGTGGTGGCCCCTCAGCTGTGGAACTCCCTCCCAACTCTATAACATGGTTGACGGGGAAAAACACAGAACCCAGTTTACTGGCTGTTAGGAATTGTGGGAGTTGAAGTCCAAAACACCTCAAGGTTTGGGTTTGTCCATGCTTGCTATATACAGTATGTTTGTGTGTGTGTATCAGGCATGGGCAAACTTCGGCCCTCCCTCCAGGTGTTTTGGACTTCAACTCCCACAATTCCTAACAGCCTCACTTCCGGTCTACGGCTTAGGGAGGCGCCTCTCTAGTCAGAGAGACGGAGGCCAGCTCTGTGGTTTCGGAGCCGAGCCGTTAGTGGCGGTTGGAGCTCCGAGCGCGCGAGCTGGCCGCTGATTGGCTGAGGAAGGCGGCCCCTCTTCTGAGCAGGGGAGGCTGTCGGACAGACTTTGAGGCGGCCCCAAAGAGCCTGCAGGTGCCAGAAACGATCCCCGCCCCCTTCCTTTTAGATATTCATGAGGATGTAAATGAAGGCAGGGGTTTTTTTTGGCCTTCGACTTCCCCCTTCAAACGAGGACAAGGCTTCAGTCATGGCAGCTCTCCTCAGGGAGCCATCGCTGTGGGCTGGCAGGGGAATGTGGGCTCTGTACATGCGTTATCATTGTCTCTGCGGCCTAATTGCGCTTTTGCTTTTCCTCCAGGGACCCCCGACCATGGCTGAGGGAGATGGCCTCGTGTCCATCGATTACGAAGTGTTCGGGAAAGTGCAAGGGGTGTTTTTCCGCAAGTACACCCAGGTACCTGTGCCCATCCTGGCACAACATCAACAGAGGCATCAACATCAACAGAGGCATCAACAGAGGCATGGGCAAAGTTCAGCCCTCCCTCCAGGTGTTTTGGACTCCCAACTCCCACCATTCCTAACAGCCTACCGGCTGTTAGGAATTGTGGGAGTTGGAGTCCAAAACACCTGGAGGGAGGGCTGAACTTTGCCCATGCCTGGACGAACAGAAATAACGCTACTAGAGTTTGGTAGTATTGAAGGGCAAGTCACATATTCCGCCCTTCTCACCCCGCAGGGGACTCAGGGCGGATCACAATGCACATATATACAGGCAAACATTCAATGCCATAGACCAGTGGTTCTCAACCTTCCTATTGCCTTGACCCCTTAATGCAGTTCCTCATGTTGTGGTGACCCCCAAGATATAAAATTATTTTTCTTGCTACTTCACAACTGTAATTTTGCTACTGTTATGAATCGTAATGTAAATATCTGATATGCAGGATGTATTTTCGTTCACTGGACCAAATTTGGCACAAATACGCTCAAATCGGAATACTGTTGGGGTTGAGGGGGATTGTTTTTGTCATTTGGGAGTTGCAGTTGCTGGGATTTATAGTTCACCTACAATCGAAGAGCATTCTAAACTCTGCCAACGCTGGAATTGAACCAAACTTGGCACACCGAACTCCCATGACCAACAGAAAATACTGGAAGTGTTTGGTGGGCATTGACCTTGAGTTTGGAGTTGTAGTTCACCTACATCCGGAGAGCCCTGTGGACTCAAACAATGATGGATCTGGACCAAACTTTAATGAGGAAGTACTCCATCAAAGGACTCAGTGTCACAATGCATAGTGAACAATGGATGGTGAACACTGGTGGAGTTTAGAGAAATTAGAACTTGGCATTTGGGAGTTGTAGTTGATGGGATTTATGGTTCACTTACAATCAAAGAGCATTCTGAACCCCACAGATAGAATTGGTCCAAACTTCCCACATATAACCCCACATCACCAACAGGCAATACTGTGTTTTCCGATGGTCTTTGGTGACCCCTCTGACACCTCCTTGCGACCCCTCCAGAGGTCCCGACCCCCAGGTTGAGAAACACTGCTATAGACATACAATATATATAGACAGACAACGAGCTACACAATTGGTTGAGAGCTCACCCCCACCCGGGCAGGCCTCGAACTCATGACCTTCTGGTCAATAGAGATCTTATAGAGACCTTGGGAAGTTTGATCTGGCTACGGTCGTCCACACTCTGGTCACATCCCGAATAGATTACTGCAATGCACTCTATGTGGGGCTGCCTTTGAAGACAGTTCGGAAATTACAACTAGTTCAACGGGCGGCAGCCAGATTACTAACGAGTGACATACAGGAAGCATACTACCCCCCTGTTGTGTCAGCTCCACTGGCTGCCTGTCCACTTCCGAGCTCAATTCAAAGTGCTGGTTTTGACCTTTAAAGCTCTATACGGTTCTGGCCCAGCTTACTTGTCCAAACGCATCTGCCTCTATGTCCCACGTAGTAATTTAAGATCTTCCGGGGAGGCCCTGCTCTCTCTCCCGCCAATTTCTCAAATGCGGTTGGTGGGGACGAGGGAGAGGGCCTTCTCGGTGGTGACTCCCCGTCTGTGGAACGCGCTTCCCAGTGACATACAATCAATTCCATCCCTCCTGGCATTCAGGAAAAAAGTAAAATCTTGGCTGTGGGACCAAGCGTTTGCACACTAGCACAAGGCAGCATTTTAGATTGGATTTTAATGGAAAGTTGATGAATAGGGCTCAATGCTTTTTATGGACAGAACACTATTTTTAACTTAAATGAATGCGTATGATGTTTAATGTAATTGTATTTTAATGTATTTTAATGATAAATGTTTCTGGGGTTGTATATTGTGTTTTACTGTGTGGGCATCGAATTGTGCCTTTTTGTAAGCTGCTCTGAGTCCCCTCTCGGGGGTTGAGAAGAGCGGGGTAAAGTGCTGGAAATAAATTATGCAGCTGACTCCCAGCCAGCTGCGCCACATTCCCTTTGTGTGCGTGGTTTGTGCCATCACCATCCCAGCCTATAATTGGTTCTAGCATTTTCTGTGTTGTCACCTGAAACCACTTTCTTCAATACTGTTTTGTAATGGCATCAAATGTTCAGTCCTCTCCGTTGGCGCCCCCTTGTTGTGGGGGAGAGGCTTGCGTGCCCTAATGAAGTTGTGAGCTATGCTGGCGGTGGCATAATAGCCACCGCTAGGGCCTCCCATGCCAGACAGGTCACAACCGAAGGGTCTGACAAAGAGCGTCAAAGGGCAGGATGGGCTCTCTAGCCTTTTGGCAACCATCCTAGGAGAAGGAAAACTCTGATTTCAAACCTGGTCAGATGGTGCTCGTCTAAACCTGTAAGGTCAACCATCTAGAGAAGGTAACTCGAACCAAACGTACGACCCGAGGACCTTGCTGCCACCATCCAAGCTTGCTAGGCCCCAGCAGACGAACTCAGAATATCAAGGCAGAAAATCCCACAATACCTGCTTTGAAATGTTTTATCTGAGTCTACACTGCCATATATTCCAGTTCAAATCAGAAAATGTGGGATTTTATTCAGCTGTGTGGAAGGGGCCTTACTGGGATACATTGGGATACATTGCTCTGTATCCCAGTATCCAGTTTCGGATTATCTGATTTCAACTGGATTATATGAGTCTACACTGCCATATAATCTGGGATAAGAAGATAATCTGGGATCAGATCCTGGAATATAGGGTAGTGTTGAAGGGGCCTTAATTAAGAGCAGACACATTCAAGGTTAATGCTGTTAGAATCAGCTCTCTGGCTATATTTTATTTTTATTTATTTATTTATATCCCACTTTAATTTCTAAAAAGAGACCCAAAGTGGCTTAAAATAGATTCAGTTTGCTTTTCCAGGGGTGGGGATCGAAGGTTAATATAACACAAACTTGTGTTGAACTGCAGATTAGTTACTCTTTTAGGAATATTGATTCTTATAAAAAGGCAGCTTGAGGCTTTCTGTGTATTCAGACAGATCATTGCATCTTCTGTATATGGATTTTTCTCCTTCTTTAGGCTCAAGGAAAAAAGCTAGGTGTGGTTGGCTGGGTCCAGAACACTGACCAAGGCACTGTGAAAGGACAGATCCAAGGCCCAACTCTCAAGGTGCGGCAGCTTCAAGAATGGCTTCAGAAGACTGGAAGTCCCAAGTCCCACATTGACCGAGCTGAATTCCACAACGAGAAGAAGATCACTCGCTTAGACCATAATGGCTTTTCTATTGTCAAATAACAAGGGCCAAGGGAGCGCAGCACCTCATTCATGGAAAGAGCTTCAAGATTGTCTGGAAGAAAGTTTAATGTTGAGTTTTCTTTTTGTTTATTGTTCACATGCAGATTTATTCAGTCCCAAATGTTATTTATTTAATGTGGTTACCATATTGAATGGTCAAATACATAGACTTAGTAATGTATTATCTTGATGTGTTAATAGAGCGTACATCCAGAAGTATGTGCAAAAATTGGATTTGCCACACTGAAAAGCTTAGCGTGAATGAGCTGTCATAAGTTTTTTTCAGGGATATCGGTGGAATTTCTAGTTGCCATACAAACTATCATTTGTTTTAGTTGTTTTATGAAATATGCTTGGTTTTAATTCTCTTTCCATACAAACTATCATTTGTTTTAGTTGTTTTATGAAATATGCTTGGTTTTAATTCTCTTTCCATACAAACTATCATTTGTTTTAGTTGTTTTATGAAATATGCTTGGTTTTAATTCTCTTTCATAAGTGGTTTCTAATACTTTCTGAAGAGCATAAGGTGACAGAATGTAGGATATTTCCTAGTTTTGTTATTGTGAGTCCTGTAGAAAAGCTATAGGGAAGATTATAGGGAAGGTGTTATTCCACAATGATTGGGATCATAGGAGGCAAGAAACAACATTTTCCCAGGTAGTATCCCAGAATTACCCTTTGTTTGTTTTTTTTCAAATAAGTAAATAGTTGCAATTCATTACTATGGAGAAAATAAAGCAGTGTATTTAAGTGGACAATTGTGGAGTATAATTTATGTTTCCATTACTAACACTATACAGTGATGTGATTCCTCCTTGGGCTCCATGCACTGTACAAACTTCTGTCACATACATGTCCTATCACTTTTGGTATACAGTACCAGAAGTGCTGTGGTGACAAAGCAGGGAAGATAATGCAGGCATAAAAAGCAGGCATGATTGTTGCTTTCTTACACCTGGTAAATAAATGTTTAGAGATCCAGCATGGTGTTGCCGTTTGAATTTTGGATTATGTCTCTCTGGAGACCAGAGTTAGAATCCCTGCATGGCATAGAGACCCAATTAGGCAAACCACCCTCAGCCTCAGAAAAAAAAGCAAAGGCAAACCTTTTGAGTCAATCTTACCAATGGGAAAAAAAACCCCTGAGCCTTGAGGTCACTGTAAGTTGGAAATGACTTGAATGCCCACAACCACAATATAAATATTGTTTATATATTGCCTTGGAACTTGAGGTATCAAAATGGTTCATTTGTGCTAAGAGGAGAAAGGGGTCTGATATTTTCGTATTGTCAAAGGGGGTTTACTATTTAGCCATCTTCTTTTCAAAGGGCTGGGGATCTTGGCACCAGATCATAGCTGGTTGTTACTTCTCCAATAATTTTAGGTTGTTAACTTCTTCTGGCTTCCTGTACTTTTAGGACACATGTATCCCACACAAAGCCAGTGGGCTGAATCTGGCCTGCCATGTCATTTTATGTGGTCCTCCTCCTGTTGGACTACAACTCTTGTATTCCTCATCATTAGACATCATGACTACAGCTGATGGGAGTTGTGATGCAGGAATATCTGGAAGACTGCAGTTTCAATCAATCAATCAATTTTTATTACTTGCTTAGTTGCCCTCCACCAGCGGTGCTCTGGGCGACTTACAACATAAAACCAATAAAACACTTTAAAAGAATTTCAATTAAAACCACTAATCAAACGCTCTGCCAAAGAGCCAAGTCTTCAGTGCGACAGTAAAGCATCTCAGTTCGCACAAGGCTCGGATGTCAGGTGGCAGAGAGTTCCACAGTTTTGGGGCGGAAGCTGAGAAAACCCTCCACCTAGTGACCTCCAGACGGATTTCTCTAGGGCCCGGTATATGGAGAAGATTCTCTTGGGAAGATCGAGGTGACCACTGGGGTTGATAGGGGGAGAGGTGGTCCGTAAGGTACGTCAGCCCCTGGCCATACAAGGCCTTAAAGGTAATTGTTAATTGTTTTTAAATGTTTTTAAATGTTGGATACTTTTTAGATGTTTCAGGTACTTAGCTGTGTGTTTTACTGTAAATCACCCAGAGCCATCTGGGATGGGCGATTAATAAATCCATAAATAAATAAATACCAACACCTTGTAGGAGATCCGGAATTTGATTGGTAACCAATGCAGCTGACACAGGATAGGTGTTATATGACATCCCACAGGGGTTCCTGTAAGGAGCCTGGCAGCTGCATTTTAAACTATACAAAGTTTCCGGGTCACTGACAAAGGAAGGCCAAGTTTGTTCTGTTTAGTCGGGATTGTGGGATTTGAATTTAGATACAAGGCTTGTGGATATGATATCTGACTAAAATATCCTTTAACCTTTCCTTGACCTCAGAGCCACAAGTGCTGGTGGGTTGCAATCCCCATTATCCCCAAACTGCATGGCGGATAATCAAAGGTGAAGGTAGCTGTAGTTCAAGTACACCTGGGGACCCAAAGTGGGTAAAATCTAAAGAGCACTGACCACTATGTTTTAAAAAAAATTAGTTGGCCCTCTGTATCCACGGATTCTTCATCCATGGATTATCCGGTCCTTTGAAGGCAACCATCAGGCTGCTGCGGCTATGGATGAAAATGAGTTTGTTTTAGGGCAAGCCCTATAATCATCTAACTTCTTAGCTGCCACCATCCGGTAACATAGCATTTGCTGCTTCTTTTTCCCCTCCAGTCTTGCTTTGCATAGAACAGAAGTCTAAAAGAATAACCCATCATCTGATTCCTGAGGGACCCAATCTATACTCCACATAAGCTATGCTCCTTACAAACGAGAGCCTACAGTGCTCAAGATTTTTTTAGGTTGCCAACTTGCCATTGAACCCAGCCAGCTGTGGCACAGCTGACTGGGAGTCAGCTGTATTAAGATCACTACTGACTGAAAGATCATGAGTTCGTAGCCTGCCCTGGTGGGAGTGAGCTTCCGACCAATTTGTGTAGCTTGCTGTCGACCTTTGCAGCCCGAAAGACAGTTTATTTATTTATTTATTTCAGGATTTTACCCCGCTCTTCTCAACCCCCGAGGGGGGACTCAGAGCGGCTTACAGTACGGCACAATTCGATGCCCACATCACAACAGCATAAAGCCCCAAAACCCCGCAACAATTAAAATACATTAAAATACATTAAAATGCAATTACATCAACATCATACACAATCATTCCAAGTTAAAACAATATTCAATCCATAAAAACATTGGCCCTCTTCATCCATTTTCATTAAAATCCCCATCTAACATGCTGCCTAGTGCTGGTGTGCAAACGCCTGGTCCCATAGCCAGGATTTTACCTTTTTCCTGAATGCCAGGAGGGATGAGGCGGACCGTACCACAATAGGGAGCGCATTCCACAGGCGGGGAGCCACCACCAAGAAGGCCCTGTCCCTCGTCCCCACCAGCCGCATTTGAGAAGTCGACGGGAGTGAGAGCAGGGCCTCCCCGGATGATCTTAGACTGCGAGGTGGGACGTAGCGGCTGATGCGTTCGGACAAGTAAGCTGGGCCAGAACCGTATAGAGCTTTAAAGGTCAAAACCAGCACTTTGAATTGAGCTCGGAAGTGGACAGGCAGCCAGTGGAGCTGACACAACAGGGGGGTGGTATGCTCCCTGTATGTAGCTCCCGTTAGTAATCTGGCTGCCGCCCGCTGGACTAATTGCAATTTCCGAACTGTCTTCAAAGGCAGCCCCACGTAGAGTGCGTTGTAGTAATCTATTCGGGATGTGACCAGAGCGTGGACGACCGTAGCCAGATCAGACTTTTGCATCTGTCAAGTAGGAAATTTAGGTGCCACTTATGCAGGGGAGGCTCAAGACCTGGCTTTTTGGTTGTGCATTTAAGTAATCAGATCTAATTTGTCAAATAGTCACTGTTGGGTGTTTTTTGGATCAACCAAGCCTACTAGATGCGGTATCATCCCAATCACCATTCGTATATGCGTGCTGTTGTGCACCGACTTGTCAATGGGGTCCTCCGCCGGAGAGTGCCAATTCAGGATGCTGCCACAAGGGGGCGCTTGGAACTACAAGTCCCAGGGTGCCTTTCGGCGCTTGCCGGAAGTCGAGGCGCGGTGGTGTCGCGAGCCTGCTTTCTGAGGTTCCAGCGTCAACGTCCAAATTTGAGGTGAGCGGCGGTTGATGGCAGCGGATGAAGAGAGCCATCCCTCTGTGTGTGGTTTGGGAGCAAAGGCGGGAGAGGGGAAAGGCAGTTAGAGAGCGGCTTCCTTCTTACAGGCTGAGTTTCTCTTGGGAGCTGAAGTGTTTTGGATTCCAGATTCGTTTTGGGAGTTTGGAATACTTGCTATATATATATACACCAGGCCTGGGCCTACTTGCGCCCTCCAGGTGTTTTGGACTTCAACTCCCACAATTCCTAACAGCCGGTAGGCTGTTAGGAATTGTGGGAGTTGAAGTCCAAAACACCTGGAGGGCCCAAGTTAGACCATGCCTGGAGATACCTTAGAGGTGAGACCCAAGTCTACAACTCCCAAACTACAACTCCCAGGATTCCACAGCATTGAATTGCTAAAGTGGGGTCAAACTGCGTTATTTCTATAGTGTGGATACATCCTCAATCGAAGTGGAGTGGTGAAAACAGCGAGGATTCGCTTTTCTATATTATAGACTGCACGTACACTCACAAACTAGGCATTACTCTATATCAGCGTTTCTCAACCAGTGTGCCGTGGCACACTAGTGTGCCGTGAGCGATCATCAGGTGTGCCGCGAGAAAAGCCCTCTGCCCCCTTCCTTCCCCCCTCCTCCTGCCGAACCCCTGCTGCTTGGGAGAGGAGGAGGAAGGGCCGAGTGGTGGCGAAGAAAAAGAAGAAGGGGCCGGGGCGCCGCCTCCTTCGGCCGTTTCCCCAGCCAGCCTCCAACCCGCCATGACTCCCGCCACGACTCTCACCCCTTGCTCGCTGAAGCCGCGCAGAGGAGGAGCCCCGTCTACTGAAGCCCGTCCACCGCTCATGCTTCTCCTCTGTGGGAGACTGAAGCTTGGGGGGAGGGGGAGGGGCATAGCGTGGCCTGGCTCCGCCCCCTCCCCCAGCTTCAGTGCTCCCACAGCTTTGCCAGCCTTGAGGGGGCAGTGCCAAGCCAGCATTGTGCTGGCTTTACCACCGCTGGCTTGGCACTGCCCCCTCAAGGCTGGCAAAGCTGTGGGAGAACTGAAGCCGCGTGGAGGGGGCGGGGCATGGCACGGCCTGGCTCCTCCCCCGGCTTCGGCACTCCCAGCAGCTGCTCCCAGCAGGTCACCATCGCCCAGCCGTTCTTTACTGTGTTAGAGTGTCATTTTGGTTGGTGGTGTGCCCCCGGATTTTTTAAATGTTAAAAGTGTGCCGCGGCTCAAAAAAGGTTGGGAAACACTGCTCTATATCAGTGGTTCCCAAACTTTTTTTGGCCTACCGCCCCCTTTCCAGAAATTTTTTTTCGTCGCCCTCTCCCCCCCCCCCCTAGAAATTAATTGTTTTTAAATTTTAATAGCAATTAAACAGAAACATATATGTATTAATATTTCTACCTTTTTTTTTTTTGGTAAAATACAATAAAGTTGTAAATTAGAAACATTGAAGTTTGAAATTATGAAACTATTTATTGAACTTAGAATAGAAAAGTAATACCAAAAAAAATTAAAACATTCGAAATCATCTTAATGAGAAGGATGAACCCGGTCTGCTGCTACCAATCTAGTAATCTTCGGCTCTATTTTCGTCAGCAGCAGGGCCGTAGCCAGATTTTGATTGGGGGGGGCTGAGTTTGGTTGGGGGGGGGCTGAGACTGGGTGGAAGAGGGTCTACCCTAGCAAACCTTTTGTATTGTTATCCCAATAACCCCATTAAAAGGCGTTTAAGACGGCGTTTAAGAGGTGACTTGACTTGATCGAAGTGTATAAAATCATGCATGGGATAGAAAAGGTGAATAAAGAAAAAAATATTTTCTCTGTCACCCAACACTAGGACTAGGGGGCACTCCCTAAAGCTCCAAGGTAGGAAAGTTAGGACTAATAAAGGGAAATATTTCTTCACCCAGAGGGTCATTGGGTTATGGAACTCACTTCCAGAGGAGGTTGTGACAGCTGTCAGCCTGGACAGCTTCAAGGTAGGATTAGACAGATTCATGGATACCAAGGGAATCAGTAGCTACTGAAATGGACATCCAAGTGCCACCTCTGTGTTGATGGAGGCAGGCAGGATTTTCCCGGGTACTGGTTGTGGGGGTCGGGAGCAGGTGAGGGTTTTGCCCTCCTTTCTGCTAGAGATCCCTGTGTACAACTAGTGGGCCACTGTGTGACACAGAATGCTGGACTAGATGGGCTGAGGCCCGATTCAGCATGGCTCTTCTTATGTTCTTAATGTGGGATATAATGAGCATGGTGATCAGAGCATGATATAAGTGCACCCAGTTTAAATAATGCCTGGTCAGCAGTAATCAGTAATCTCAAATCAAATCATCGCGATTGACTATTTTGCAATCGTTTCTTTTGTTAATAAATTGGTTCCACTAAATATGTTGAAGGACATTAGCCTATTATTGTTGTTCTAAGACTCAACCAGTTGGAAGGGAACCCCAAAGGTATTATTATTATTCCTTGCTTGGCGAGAGGAGGAGGAGGGAAGAAAGAGAGAGAGACACACACGCACGCACACACAGATGGATTGTAGCCTATCGCCTGGCTTACGCCACCACCCGCACCGCCCCTTTACAGGGGTTCAGTGCTCCCCAAATTCTCCTGAGCCTTCCAGCGCCCCCCCCCTAGATTGCCCCACCGCCCACCAGGGGGTGGTACCGCCCACTTTGGGAACCACTGCTCTATATGAATTTATAGGAAAAATATTCTTTGCACACACACATTCTGTTGCTTTATGCACAATTTTGTGCAGCTGTGTGAACTATTCTAGAACATTTTGGATTTCAGAATAAGGTATACTAAACCTGTATTTTTCCCCGTTGTTTTAACGGTTATCCTACACATCTTTTGTAAATAATGTGAGAAAGGGATTGACATTATATTTATCATTTATTTTATTATTCTTATTAACTTTATTTCTACCCCGCACCCATCTCCCCAAGGGGACTCGGGGCGGCTTACATGAGGCCAAGCCCAATAACACATAATAACAAAACAATAGCAATTATAAAAACAATACAATCAATAAAACTCAAACACAAGCAATAACAGACAATTTAAAACCAGTTCGGGGCGGGCCAAATGTGAATGTTAAATTTTTTAAAATAAACACTGGGTGCAGACAGAGGTAGATTATATATAGCAGGAAGGCTTCAAGGACAATATGGGGCAGACACACAACAGGTAATTAAAGTGCTTCTGAGGACTTTTGCAGAGAATGAACACGGCAGGGTGTCATTTACTTCATTCAGGGAAGGCACATTGGAACAGCCACGTCTTCAGGCTCCTCCTAAAGACTGCCAAAGTGGGGGCTTGTCTGATATCCTTGGGGAGCGCATTCCAGAGTCGGGGCCACTACAGAAAAGGCCTGCGAGGCCAGTGGGAGCGAGAGTAAGGTCTTGCTATATTAGCCAAATAGTAGCTGTTTAATAATTTCTTTTGCTTGTCTACTTCTAATAGTTCATCCTCTACAACAGGCATGGGCAAACTTGGGACCTCCGGGTGTCTTGGAGTCCAAACCACCTGGAGGGCCCAAGTTGGCCGATGCCTGCTCTACAACATCAGCCCATACATAACCATAAGCCCACTTTGAGCCGAGATTAAGAGAAGTATATATGACTACATATATACAAAACAATCTAAATCTGAATGAACTATCAGGACAGGCATAAAGAAAGTCAGTAGTTTTTAGTCTACACTTCCAATATCTCACGTCAGAAGTGACTTGCAGTTTCTTAAGTTGCTCCTGACATGAAAAAACCCCTTCCAATATCAGTTCTATGCTTTCTGTGGCATTTTTACTTGGGCCCCATCTATTCTGCTGTTTGGAACTGCATTATACGCTCAATGTAGAGTCATATAATGCAGTGCAATGCAGTTAAGTTCCCTCATATGAGCCTACACTGATCATAGGTAAAGGTTTAGATTTCCCCTTGACATTAAGTCTAGTTGTGTCCAACTCTGGGGGGTGGTGCTCATCTAAGCCAAAGAGCCTGCATTGTTCGTAGACACCTCCAAGGTTATGTGACCGGCATGACTGCCATTACCTTCCTGCCAGAGGATACCTATTGATCTAATATTTGTGTGTTTTCAAACTGCTAGGTTGGCAGAAGCTGGGGCTAACAGTGGGAGCTCACTCTGCTCCCTGGATTTGAACCGCTGTCTTTTCGGTCAGCAAGTTCAGCATCTCCGTGTTTAAGATCATAGACTGCATTATATGATAGTGTAGGGGGCCTTGTTCTCCTACACAGAGATTTTACTGCATTGATGCTAAGTGGAGAAAAATATGTGGAATATGCCAGGATATGAGTGCAATTTGAAGACTGAGACTTGTGAATTGTATGCTTATGGCCATCAGTTGGTTTTAATTTGCCAAAAATCAATTATCACAATTTTCATTTGGCTTCTGTAGCGTTGGATTTTATACATGTGATTATTTATATGAACAGAACAAACAGAAGTGATAATCAACTTAGAAATGAAATTCAGTCTTCTGTACCTAAATGTTTCTAAAATGGAGGTGGAACAGATTAAATAAAAATGACCATAAGAGCACAGTAGACAAATGGTAAGAGATTCGGAAAGACTTTGGCTTTGAAAAAATGCCATGGAGTTTAAATTAAGCTTTGAATTATTTGTTTTCAAACAGGAGGTTCAGAGAAAGTGGTGATGCATTTCCAGTGTCCTGATTCCCTCTTGCTGATTTTGCAATGATCAGATGCTTGCCTGAAGAAGTACAAGCCACTTTGCGGTCTGGAGTGACCATCAGCTCCTTGGGCCAGTGTGCTGAGGAGCTGGTCCTCAACAGCATAGATGCTAAAGCTACCTGCGTGGCTGTCAGAGTTGACTTGGACACCTTTAAGGTCCAGGTGGTGGATAATGGCTATGGTATGGGAAGAGAAGATATCAGCAAGATCGGGAATAGACATTTTACTAGTAAATGCGGTTCATTGGAGGATTTGGAAAATTTACGTTTTTATGGTTTTCGTGGAGAAACTTTGGCAAGCATTGCAAACATATCCAGCATCCTGGAAATATCATCCAAAACGAGAAAAACAGTGACGAGTTTCTTGAAAATGTTTCACAATGGCAAAGGACTTGAAGTCTCTGAAACAGAAATGAATAGACCATGTGCTGGAACAACTGTGACAGTGTATAACTTATTCTATAACTTACCTGTGCGGAAAAAGTGCATGAACTCCATTCTGGAGCTGGAGAGAATGAGGTATAAAATAGAGGCTATTTCGCTTATTCATCCTTCTGTGTCCTTCTCTTTAAGGAATGACACTACTTGTTCCATGGTGCTTCAGTTGTCCAAGACAAAAGATTTGTGCTCCCGATTTTCTCAGATTTATAGTCTAAGCAAATCACAGAAATTGCGAGAAGTGAAATATAAATCTGGAGGATTTGAAATCGGTGGTTTTATCAGTACTGATGGGCATTACAATAAAAATATTCAGTTTTTATATGTAAATAATAGACTGATATTAAAAACAAGGCTTCATAAGCTTATTGATTTTTTACTAAGAAAACAGAGTATTATATGTAAGACAAAAAATGGATCGTTGACGTCAAGTCCTGCTCGTCATCGTTCTGGCTCAGAAGCCTATGGAGTCTTTGTTATCAATGTCAAGTGTCAATATGATGAGTATGATGTGTGTTTGGAACCTGCAAAAACTCTAATAGAGTTTCGCAATTGGGCTGCTCTCCTAACTTGCGTTGAGGAAGGAATAAAAGCATTCTTGAAGCAAGAACATCTATATATTGAGCCGTCTGGTGACGACATTAAAGAGTTTAATGAAAACAGTGGATTTTGTTTGACTAACACTGTAGCTTTACAGACATCTATCCCAGAGGAGAACAGGCAGGAGAGTTTTAAGAGAGCCTGTGATAATATTGTGGATTCTTATGAAATGTTTAATCTGCAATCAAAATCTGTCAAAAGGAAAACAGCTCTTGCAAAGACAGCATCAGATCACACAGAACCTGTTTGCAATGTGGAGGGAGTAGATATTTGTACAGATTTAACTGTTAGCAATGAACCTATTCTTGAACTTGGAAGCAGTAAACTAGACAATATTTCGACCAATAAAAATGAAACCACACCAGATCTCCCTGAATTGAACCGACAGGAAGAGTCAGGCAGATCTGTTGAACCACAGATTGAAGTAAATAGTTTCAGGTCTCCAGAAAAACATAGTGGGCAGGATAGATCAGCGGTGTTAGAAACAGACAAGCATGCCAGTAACTCACTTTGCACTGAAAAATATGGTAAAAATACAAGTAATCAGCAAAATAAAGTATTTCAGAGGAAAGAGCTGAAATCCGCCACAGTAGAACATGTAAAAATGGTGGAGGATGTTAATAAGTTTATTTTGGAACGTGGTATGAAAGAAAAATACCAGACAGTGAAAGATGGCAGAGAACCTTCTAGAGGATCCAATACTAATAGAGCAGAGGAAATGGAAGGGAGACCAGTGAAACTATGTTCCACCGGTCTTGTAACACACTTGGTACAAAATCAGAAAACACATAATTCAGTGGAAAGAAACAATCCTTTAAGCAGACAATCTAAATTAGGGCCACTAAGTGCCAATGATATATTTGAAAATAGATTGGGATTTTTAGGACAGATTCCAAATAGTCAAGAACATTCAAAGCTAACAAATACAATAAATCCTACAGAAAGTACTAATGCATGCATATCAGAGCAAAATAAGAAGGTATGTTCAATTCATGTAGAGAATATTATGGACTTTGGAGCATCATACAATGAAGAATTTAGTTCTGTGGTATCTTTAGGTTCAGTTACTAAGCATAGGCAACTGACTGAACATTCACTTAAGCCTAGATCCTGTGGTTTGACAAAATTAAGCTTGCATCGAAAGCTGGGCTCATTGGATAGATTTAAGAGACATTATGGAAATATAAAGAGTACATCAACAGTACCTGATGTGGAAAAGAGGAATGGGGATGAGGCACCAGTCTGTGGCAGGTCCCTTCATGATGAGAGTACAGATAGTCAAAAATTCAGCATTTGTGAAGGTCCTAACAATAATGCTGTGTCCCGTAATAGTGTCCGCGATTGCCTGCTTTCCTTTAAAAAGTCTCAACATTGCATGGGAAAAAATACATTAGGTGAAAAAGCTTTAAATATAGTTTCTGTAAAACGGACAGATTCCTTGAAAATCGGAAAGAAAAATATTTCTGGCACTCCGATATCAGGAACACTTGCTTTTAAATTATCACAAATGAAGAAAAGCCTTAAAAGGCCCACAGAGCCACTTCTAGAATTATCTCAAACATGCTCAACCCAAAATGATGAAGACGGATGGAAACTGTCAACGCAAAATAATGTTTTGCAGCAAGTTTGTCAAATTCCTCAGTTTTCCCTAGAAGAACGGACAGAGAGTTGCTCTTCTGTCTCAACTTCTGATGTACAAGTTAAAGTCATGGAAAGCCCAAGTAGAAGATCAGAGGATGCTGAAGATACTGTGGGACGTAATTTCATTGACACCGATGGAGAATATATAGTCTCACCAAACAGAACTTTAACTGTTACTAATAGAGAGATGGATTCTGAAACTTCTAATGAAGATAAAAGTATTAGGATTGAATCTACAAAGCAATCTGTGGAAATGTATGAATCTCAGTGTGTGACTGTGTCCAGGAACTTAGAAAATGCAATAGATGATCCAAATGTAGAAGATAGTAAGACATCACAAGCAAATCAGTCTGAGTGGTTGACCCAGTTTGATACATCATTGGGCAAGACAGTATACATCAACCCAGTGACTGGACTGAGCACCTATAATGCTCCTCCCAGTGGGGACTCTCAAGCTGTATGTGCCAAGGATATAAGCACAATGGCTATAAATGTCATTGAGAATAATGGTAAGTGGACTATGTAATTTTAGTGCATGTTATTGTGAGGATGAACTTGGTTATCTAAAAAGCTTGCTGCAATCATTTCTCAGTAAGCATGAGCAGTCTGAAGATGGTCTCGGGTTTATGTTATATTCTGGTTTTAAGGTATTTTTAAAAAACCAGCAGTCAGCGTCTGAATCATTCCTGTTGCAATAATAATAATAAAATACCTTAAAACCTTAGTATTGATCCAGAGGACATCCAAAGTATCTTCAATAATTTATTGTCGAAGGCTTTCATGGCTGGAATCACTGGGTTGTTGTGGGTTTTCGGGCTGTATGGCCATGTTCTAGAAGCATTCTCTCCTGAAGTATCTTCAATAACATTGTAGTTAAGGTCTCTTTAAAAGTGTAATCAATCTAAATAGAATAAACATGGAAAAATTCAGTCTCCTACAATGCTTCTTGAATGTTTTGATCAAAGTTTACTTTTAAACTTAAGCTACAGTCTCAGTTTGTTGGTTTGTTGGTAGACTCCTGTGAGACATTTTTTATAAAAAGCTGCATTTTCACAACCTATGCGTAAAGATTTCTAGGATAGTAACCCAACTATAGCATTAGAAGACTGAAATTGGGCATTTGTGACTCCTTAAACCAGGGGTCGGGAACCTTTTTGACTCAGCCATAAAAGCAAAATATTTGGAAATTTATTTCAGTGAGAGCCATATAATTCCCCAGGCCTCCTTTTCCTTGTTGCCAGCACTCCGCCAGGTGGGGCTTGACTCTTCCTCCTTCGGTTCCCTTGCAGCCTTCTTCTTAGCTGGGTCCACTTTCCTAGGGGATACTGTGGAGACCCGGGTTGGGATCCCGGTGCCTCCATTTCTTGCAGTCCTGCTTGCGGGGAGGCCTTTCCCCCGCATTTGCATGCCCCCCCTTATCTGTCCCTGTGCTGGGCCTTTGCCGGCACAGGCTCAACTCCAACAGGGGAGACCTTGCTGGGGTTTTGCCCCATCACTCCTCCCTCGCCGCCGAGCCCGGCGGCTTCAGGTCATGCAGCATTTTCCTGCGGCCCGCCATGGGCCTTGGTGCCTGGTGGTGCCTGCGCAGCAGGGCTCCAGCCCCACTGCAGGTTTGGGGTCCCCAGGCCTCCGGTGGGGAGGCCTCACCAGGGCCTCGCTCGTCTCGCCCTCTTCCCTCAGCCGCTGGCACAGGGCCTGGCTGGGCCTGTTGCATGGCGCTCCTGTGGCCAGCATTGTCCCTTCCAGCCTCCTTGGGTCTTGGCCGCCGGCTGCCTCGCTCTTCTACCTTCTTTTTTGGTGGCAGTGGCCTTTGGTGCTACGAGGCTCCGGCAGGGTTTTGTGGCAGGCTTTCCTCTGCGGCTCTGCAGGCGTCAGGCCTGTCCCCCCCCCCCCGGCCTGGGGGTTTGTTTCAGACTTGGCCCATCTTTGCCTGCCACTGCGTTGTCCTGCTGGGGCCGCGTGTGAGTGAGGGGCGCGCACGCAGCTTCTTTCCTCCTCCAAACACGAGCAGAAGACTGCCGGGAAACAGAGGAGCCCGTGCCATCCAAATGCACATGCACAGAACCCACGACGTCCTAATGCGCATGAGCAGAACCTGCACTTTTCAAATGTGCATGTGCAAAACCAGCCTGGTGCAGCTAGCTCAACCTCCACCCTCAAGCCTGGTGTCCGCTCCAGGCTTGAAGGTGGACACGGAGCTAGCACCAGGCTGGCGGCAGCGGGCACAGTCGAGCCAGATGCAGTCTTCAAAAGAGCCAGATATGGCTCGTGAGCCATAGGTTCCCAACCCCTGCCTTAAACCAATCAGATAGAGAAAGACAAATGAAGAAGAACATGTTTCCAGCATTACCACAACTTCTTGCTCTAGACTTCTGCTTCTGGGAAGCTCTGCCCTGCTGTGACATAGTCCTTTGCTCTGGGATTTTATACTTTAATTTTAAGTGTCTTATGCCCCCTTACTCCCAGTGGGTTGCCCTACACTTAGGGAATTACTGTCCTATTCTTTGATATAGTTAATATGCAGGCCTCCTTATTGATATCTATTTGATCATTATAACATTGCTTATTTCTTTCTCTGTTTTATGATACTGACATTTTATACTTCATCTGATAGTGCTACCCATCCTTTGGGTTTACAACCATTTTTTGTAGAAATTTGGTTGTAAGAAATGTTACAGAAGTAATTCTTTCCTTGAGTGTCTAGGGTTTCAGTGCAGATGTCACCCCTTTAGAAGTGAGCTTGTTATGCCCTTCCTTCCAAGACCGCAGAATGAGAGGAGTTTTGCAAGCCAAGATTTCAGAGGTAGGTCTCGTTTGCGAGGACATAGTGTACTATGTTGAATAATAACAAACCAAAGAATTCTCCCTGCTGTCTTAATATAAACTGGGAATGATTCAAGGTTTGTTAACAACAGGACATGAATAAATCAGTTGATGTGTGGAATTGGAAATCATTATTGTGGGAACAAAGTCAATTACAGTGTGGCTGCAGATAGTTCGAAGTGCCCAGTTTTTCTAAATAACATCAGTGGTTTGGTGAGACATTACGGTACTTAAGCTCTTTTAATGGCACCAGATTAAATTTTTTGAAATCTTGAACCAGTGTTCTGGCAAATGTGTTTCTCTAGTGGGAACACAATTGACTTAAATCCTTCTTTAATTTTTAAATTATGATAGGTTGCTGTATAGCAGTGGTTACCAACCTTTTTTTTAGCCAGGGACCACTCTCCAACATTAGTATCAAAAGGGTTATGAATCAGTTTTTGATCAACTTTAGATTCAGTTTGGTTATTTGGGGTGCTGATTAAGAAATTGCATTGGATAGACCACATCAGCTGTAGTTTCTGATACAGAACATATGCCATCCAGTAGTCGTTATCCGCTTGCCCACAGAAAACCATATTTAATAATCTAGAGCTGATGTCGTCAATCCAATGCAATTTTCTGAATCATCACCCCAAATAACCCCAGGGACAGGCCTAAAAACAAAAGACACTAAGAAAAAACTTGTTTGCTTGGGCTATGTTATTATTCATGGATTTTGTTAACGCTCATGTTAAAAAAAAGAAGGGGGGGGGCTGAGGTTGAAAAAAATACAAAAAGTGGAGCACGAGACCCAATAAACTGTCCCTAATGGCTTTCTTTTGCCTCCTCACCACGGCCGCATGGCCACAGAGAAGGGGCCGTGGTCCGTGGGGCATTGCAGCACTGTAGTAACAGTGAGACCGCGGACCATATTTTAGTTCTTGTGTACCACTGGTGGTCCATGGACCACAGGTTGGGAACCACTGCTGTACAGGAACTCACAGAAGAAACTATCAAAATCCATTTTAAGTATCCTGTTTAAAGATTACACAGCCAAGTGAAGAGCTTTTGGAATGATATATTTATTGAAATGGATATTATTATAGGACTAAATATTACTCCGGATGCTAGGCATTACTAATGGATGCCACAAAGTTGAATTAGAAATGGAAAATAAAGACTTTGTGATTATTTTACTCATCGTGGCAAGAATTGTAATCACAAGGAATTGGAAAATAGTAACTAATCTTACATCGGAAGCATGATATAGGGAGGTGTAGAATGTAGCCTTAAATGATAAAATATCAATGGAAATGAGGGTATTCAAGGGGGAAACTAACAGATCAGATTTTGATGCATACTGGTCAGTCTTTATTAAATATGCTTTAGAGAGTGAAAATGGAAAACAATATAACCTTGTTGGTCAGGAATTTTGGAAGTGACATTTGATTATTGGTTGATTTATAAATAGGTGAAGGAAAGGATACTTTTTCAGGCCTTGATGGGGCTATGTGTTTGTAAAATGATTCACTGTTTTGTGTTTTGTTTACACTGTAAGTTGTTAATATATGTAAATAAAATCTTTTTTAAAATCACACAGCCACTTTATAGGATAAATAGATGATGGAGAAACTAATTAAATATTGCTTTGTTTCATTTTCTGCAAATGATTTTCAAATAACTAAGCCTTTGTACTTACTGTGCAACAAAATCTGATACTGCGCTTCATGCTGGACAGTTTGTGCACTTTTTCCTAATTAGAGAGTTTATCTTGTGAGATAGGAAACATAGCAAATGTGAAACGTCCTTTTTAGTGCATGAATGAGATAAGACAGTGACATGATGAAAACCTAATATGGAACTGCTTGTACATACTTTCTGTTCTAGATACTCATGGAGAATCCCTTCAGTCCCTGTTTTCAGAATGGGATAACCCTGTGTTTGCTCACTGTCCAGAGGTGAGTGGTAGAATGTGGCTTTTACCGATATTTGGGGTGAATTGTTTCAGTTTTATGACACATTATGACTTTTGGACGAAGGGTGCATCTACATTGTAGAAGTAATTCTGTTTAACACCACTTTCACTGCTGTGGCTCAGTGGGAGTTATAATTTTATTAAGCCCTTAACCCTCTCTGTCAAAGAGTGCTACTGTCTCACCAAGCTACAAATCCCAGGATTCTATAGCATTACCCTGAGACAGGGAAAATATTTCATTAACTTATTGTATTGTGTGGATTCCCAGTGACTTGTTCACTAGTACTTTTTTTTAACTGTCTGAGTTGGGTTGCATGAGAAATATTTGTGCTGGTGCTTTTTGAAATGGTCTTTAATCTTCATTGGGAATTTTGAAAAAATAAAATCTGAGGACATGATTTTGTGGTCTGGCATTTGAGCATCCTAACAACTTATTTGTGATTATTTTGTGTTGTAGCTAGCTGTTAATGTGAGCAGTGGAGAGGCTGATAACCTTGCTGTGAAAATCCATAATATCATGTATCCTTATCGGTTCACCAAGAAGATGATTGATTCAATGCAGGTAAACTTGCTAGCATTAGATTAATGGCAGCATTGCAACTATCACTTGGAAAAATTAAAACTGTCCACTTGGGCACAAAGATGCAGATAGTGAAGTAAGTAATAGCTATTATTAGCAAATAATGAGTACATGTCTTTTTAAGAAAGAGCAATATAAAACAGTAGATTGTTGCCAATGCAATATCACTTATGCTTCCTCAACATACAGGTTTTGGAGCGGTTTCATAATTGCTTTATTTTGGGTGGAAGAAGTTAAGCAAATAAACTTGGTATTGGAAAATCCATTAATCTTTAAGGAAGTCCTTTAAAAATTATTTACTTGCATCTTGGAAATAATAAGTGGCCAATACAAGTGGATTTTCTATGCTCTTTCGGTTGCAAAATTATTGATGCTTCAATATTGGAGTATAACTTTCCTTTACCTGTGAACCAGTGCAACATTTGAAAGAATAACATACCGACAAAATCTACAAATGGCAATATATTTCAACATTTAGTCAGCCTTTGTAGAAAGGACTAATGAGGTTGTCTTTCTCACTTCTGTTTGATTTTTCTGCTTTTATTATAGTGAAACTGAGGGGAATTTTTAAAAATGTACATCAACATGTGTTGGGAGGAATTAGTGAACTTGGTGAAATCTGCAGCCTTTTTTATCACTGTGCAATTAATATGGAATTTCATTAATTTTCTAAAACGTTTTCACAACTGAATCTTCTACAGGTTCTTAATCAGGTGGACAATAAATTTATTGCTTGTTTAATCAACACAGATGAAAATGAAGAGGCAGGTAAGAATACTGTCTGCTCCATCTAATAGGTTTTCAAACTTTTTGTGCAACTTTCTCACTATAGCAGGATACATGTTAAACTTAAATTTAATGTACATCAAGAGTGGTGATCCTGCTTATGGTGGTGGTGTGATTATGATGATAATAATGATAATGGTGGAGAAGATATTAGTATTTGGTTTATTTTGTTTTATAGTTCTGCATGGAAACCTTCTTGTGCTGGTGGATCAGCATGCCGCTCATGAGCGTGTCCGCCTTGAGCAACTAATCACAGGTGATTAACATAATGGATGAATTTAAATAATAATAATAATAATGGAAATGTACAAATTCTATGTATACATCACAACCCTGCGGGGGTGAGAAGAGCGGGGTAAAAATGATGTAAATAAAATAAACAAATTTGACTAATTACCTATAGAGCATAAAAAGATGGCATTCTTTTCACCTTATTTATCAAGAACTAATATTGTTAACAATAGTGAATATTTCTGCAGGCTTTTCTGCATTTCCCCTTTTCATCCCTTCTTCTTAGCAGAATGTATTTCATTTCCACTCTGTCAAGCAAAGGGTGTAGCTTTTTCACATTTTAAGGTCATATCAGTTCATTGACCTCCCTGTCAAGAAGTGCTATGAATTTCCTACATAGTGGAATCCAAGAGAAACTTTTCTGGTCATACACTGGCACTGAAAATTCCCCAAGAATGTGAAAAGTCCTATGGGAAAATGGGAAGTGTTTGTTAAAGGGTTTAAATAGCCATTAATTATTCCTGTAATAGTTTCCTCTGTTGTGTTGTTGATGGAAATCGTTGCCTGTTAGAATTATTGCCCATAGTTGAAACTGATCCAGAATCTTGGTCTGGCATTAACAAATGTGTCTTTAAAGACATAGGATATGTTTGCTTGAACAGTATAGGTTTCTTCTCATCTACTGGAGAACAGAATATGGTATGTCAATTCTTAATAGATACATTCAACATGCCAAATCACAGAGCTGTTGGATCAGACAATTCTTATTTATGTTAATAAACAATTATTTTGTTACTCTACCATCAGATTCCTATGAGAAGCAATCTGAAATATTGGGCAGGAAGAAATTGTTAGCATCTACTGTATGTCCCCCGTTGGAGATTGAGATCACAGAGGATCAGCGGAGACTCTTACGGTTTGTATTAACTACGTTGCCAATATGAGAATGAGAGCATTTCCAGTTGAGACTTTAATTGTTATTGAACTGAATGGAATTCATCTCAAAGTAAGCTATAATTCTGTATATAGGGTAAGGTTTCAACGAATTTGATTAGATTTCCTTCAGTAAAGATCTGTACAATTGCACTGTAAGAGGGTAAAAGAACTAGTATTTGCAAAAGAGTTGGATATGCTTAATCTACCAAAAATAATTTCTGCTGCTTAAAAGGATCTTGGAAAAATAGGAAGAATTCCCTGAGCCTATTGAAGACTTGTTACAAAAACACAAAATTTAAGCAATAAAGAGTTTGGAGTATTTATATTCTAATTTTCAGTCACAAAAAGCTCTTGAAGTGGCTTACACTTGTATTAACAGTGCCCTGGTTTGAAGTTTACAATCTAAATAAGAGAGAACACAAGAAAAGGGAAATGGCAGTTGGGGATGGTATTCAGTCCAGCAGACATTGCTGGTTCTCTCCCTCTGTGGCAAGGGCAATGATGGTTGAGATGAAAAGAGGGCCTTTCATCTGCTTCTGGTCATAGGCATGATAGAGCTGTGCCTGCTGCCTCTTCTCTCTACAAGACCAGAGTTGTGGCGGTTGGGATGGAAGGCCTTTTATCTGCTTCTCTGGGTCTAGGCAGGTTGGAGCTCTGTCCGACTTGCCTTCCCTCCTGAGACCAAGGCAGTGGCAGCTGAAATAGCTTTTCATCTGCTTCTGGGCCTAGGCATGATGGAACTGAGCCTGCTTCTCCATCCAGAAAGTTCAGGTTTAAATGACTGAGAATATAGTTAAAAGAGTAGAACATCAATGAAAAATATAATACATTTAAAGATTTCAAGAGCAGGTTTAGCATGCACCTCTGCTTGCTATTCTGTATCTCTTACTTCTAGGAAACCCAATGTTTGGTAATAACAATGTGTTCTCACGTTGGCACTGTAGAACAAGTAGGCACATTATTTCATAGCTGGCACGCTGTTTGCACTATCCTGTGCCCAGCCCTTTTTATAGCCTGGTCATGCCCACTATATTACTGGTTATTGGTTTTTGTTGAGTATTGTTTTGATTGAGTTTCAGCGCTGCTGTTTTATATTCTTATTTTTTATTTGTGTTTTTATCTGGATTGTTATATTTTACCATGTGTTGCAACCTAAACTTGGACGGACCCTTAGTAAACCATCACACAGCAACTGCGGTTAAATGCTTTATTTAGAATAAGTAAAAATAGGTAGAGAAGGCAAAGATAGAATAGTTCAGTGATGCTCTCAGCATCCAGTATAGCAAAGCAATAGTCTTTAAGAGTCCAATAAATGAGCAATAATCTTGGTGCCACAATTGGCTAAATCCAGAAGTTTCTTGATACAAAGCTTGGTAAGATTTAGAGTCCAAAAACAAGAAGGCTCCCCTGGCCCAGACAAAGTTCCATGAAGCTTGGCAAGGTAGCTAAAATGTTGGCACGAGATCCCGAGCTCATTCTGGGCTGAATCTTTATAGGCCCAGTTTGCTTTGATCTAGAATACGCTGACTACGTTGGAGCTCTCTCACAAGAACAGCTGAGAAGCTTTTCGTTCCCACCGCATCTCGGTCCGATTGGAATGTAAGTTTGTTAGTGTAACCACCTGGCCTCTCGGGAGGATCTATTGCTTCATGGTACCAGGCTTCCTTATCGGCCTGTGAAACCATAGGGCTGCGCCTGTCCTTGGGCACTTGGAGTTCACTTAGAGGTTGCTGCAGAGGTTTGCTTCCAAGTCTCTCTGAATCTTTGGTTTTAACATGGCGTTGGTCTGGTTTGCTCCTAGTACCTGGCTGGGGTGTGACACTATGCTCTTATTTTAATTGTGTTTTGCCTTAATTAGTTGTTTTGTAT
This sequence comes from Anolis apletophallus, assembly GCA_030556195.1. Taxonomy (NCBI): domain Eukaryota; kingdom Metazoa; phylum Chordata; class Lepidosauria; order Squamata; family Anolidae; genus Anolis; species Anolis apletophallus. The sequence goes on from JARBWK010000002.1 coordinate 24,979,480, forward strand.
TTATGGGCCTTTTGTCCCATATGTAAGCTGCCTTGAGTCCCTCTGGGGAGATGGTGGTGGGGTAAAAGTAGTAGTAGTAGTAGTTCCCCTATCATGGTCACTGTGAATTGCACATATAGTTTATTCCTGCGCTTGCGCAGGCAGATTTGGAAAGTTCTAGAGACTAATATTTGACAGTTGAAGTAGCCCCGCCCACTCTCCCCGTCAGTATATATTGCCAGTGGGAGGGACTACTGCCCCAGTTCTTCTCATCCGCCGCTTGCAGCAGCTAGGAAATTAGAGACTTCGTTGGACTGCCCTCAACCTTTCTGACACGGTTTGCTTGACTTCGGATATTGGACTTGAACTTTCTGGTATTTCTGCTTGTACTCGATTTCTCTGACAGTTTGCCTGACCTCTTATATTGAACTCTGGACTTGCTCTATTACGTCTGTCACTACTTCCTTCAAGAAGTGTGTGTCATGCCCTAATAAGTACCCAGATAACAACGCACATTCCAACTGCTTCTTATGACTGGGCGAACGCAATTGACTTACCTGGCGAGCCCCCAACAGTCGTACAACCCTCTGCTGCTAAGAAAAAAAATCTAAGCTGCAGAAATCCTCACGATGGGGTGAATTGGCGCCGCAGCGGCCTGCGCCTTTCTCAATGGCACTAATGGCACAGTTTTTTCCCCCAACTGGGGAAGTGCCAATTGGAGCGAGGGGACGAACCCTCAAGGGCCCATTGATCCTTACCCTCCGGAGACTGCACAGGATCAGGCCACTCCATCAGCAGCACCGCCGATAACTCAAGCTGCCTGGGGTGAAAATTGAAAAAGTCGGCTCTGATAAGGAGGGTAAAAAAGTGGACTCTATGGGGGAGCCCATATGGCTGCAGGCCTTTTTACACGGATGGCCCACTACGCGGCATACATGAGTGCCTATCAGACTTTTCTTTGGAATAGGATGTCTTCTTACATTGATCTCCTACCAGAGGCCAAACAGCGTCTGCCTAAGACCTTTTACCCTGAAGCCGTCTTGTTGGCAAAGTTTCAGAAAGACTTTGCAAAACACCTTGCAGAATCAGCAGGGAAAGTTTTTGTGATTGCCACCAATGGGTTTGTTTGCTTTGGATCAGTAAGTCTTAATTTTATTACATATCACAATAGAATTATAATGAAAACTGACAAGAAGCAGGATACATTACCCAATAAGTCAATGCACTTATGTTTTTAAAAGCCTGCCAAATTTATGGGAAGTAAGCAACATTGCTTACTGTATGATTTGTTTTAAATGTGTAAATTTGCTTCCAATATTAATCAAAATTGATACTTGGATTTTGATTCCCAGATGCTGCCACAAAGGTCTGGAGGACTTAGGTCTTGAATTATTATTTCCAGAGAACCAGCCCTCTCAGATTCTTGTTGGAAAAGTGCCAATGTGTTTTGTGGAAAGAGAGGCCAATGAATTGCGCCGTGGAAGGCAGACAGTGGCTAAGAGCATTGTGCAGGTGAGAAGAAGTGAGATTTCTTATGTCTACCCTGAATCTGATGAATTTAGAGGTGTTGTGTGCATTAGGCTTTTCTGTCTTCCTGTTCAGCAGTTCAGCCTCTGAAAACAGAAAACAGTATGTTTTGGGAAGACTTATGTGCAGCTCATCTGTAAACGTTTTGCTTCAGACCAATGTAGGGACCAGCAGTGGCTCAATCTGTGCATAACTTGAGGAAAACAGATGTCTTTTTTTGTTTTATCTGAATGCTAAACAATTGCTACATAAATGCACTCCAAGTTATTTTAAATTCAGAATTGATTCTTGAATTAAAATTTGAATGTGAATTTCATACGGCTCTCAACAAAGTTAAAAAGAAAAAAATCAGAAGTTACTGTTGTTCTGGAAGTCTGTCAACATATAGGGGGATTCCTAGGGCCCTTCCAGACAACCCTATAGCCGAGAATATCAAGGCAGGAAATTCCACATTATCTGAGTGGATTCAGATAACCCAGTTCAAAGCAAATATTGTGGGATTATCTGCCTTGATATTCTGGGATATAGGGTTGTGTGGAAGGGCCCTTAGTTTCATGCAGATATTTTCATCTTAGACATTTTAAATTTTAGATTAGTACTCTGTTTAAATTTTGACTCGGCTCATGGAGACTTACCTGTGTCCGGATGGCTTATTGTTATCTTGTATGATTAGTTTAAATGTGTTAAATAACTCTGACCATTATTAGAGTCAGTAGAGTAATGTGTCCCAAGTTATTTTACTTTGTATATTTAAATTTCACACTTGTTATTGAGTTGTTTTGTAAGTATATCCTGATGCTGTCTATTTAATTGTTTATCATTTGAAGTGCTTTATTATGTTATGTTTCTCAGGCATGGAATGTTTGCCGACCTTTTGTTGTATACCGCCTGAGTCCCTTTTGGGAGGTAGGGCAGTATAGAAATAAAGTTTTAAAAATATTGTTATTTTAGTTACTAATCTGGAAGTGGCATATACAGATATGATGGCCCCTTTGTTACTAAATATTCATTGCAATTTTAAAGAACAAGACATTTTGTTACGTAATATAAAAGCCAGTTCTTATTTTACTGATTTGTATCTCTTTGCACTTTCAGGAATTCATTCAAGAGCAAGCTGAGGTATGTCCTCGCTCTGTGTCTGTGTGTGAAGAGCTGCAAATTAGAGATGATTTATACATCATCCACTGGAGATAAAATATGAAATCTCTTTTTTGAATTTTGAGCAGACTTATCTAACCAGTGGTCAAAACAGGTAGAAAAGAACAGAGAGCCACTCAAAAGCAGCTTAACCATTAGACTTCTCATTCTGGCCACTGATACTTATTCAAGTATTTGTATATTTAAGCAGTTGGTATAAGGTAAGCCTCTCCATTGACGCCCCCTTGTCGTGGGGGAGAGGCTTGCGTACCCTAATGAAGTTGTGAGCTATGCTGGCAGACAGGTCACAACCAAAGGGTCTGACAAAGAGCGTCAACGGGTAGGATGGGCTCTCTAGCCTTTTGGCAACCCTCCTAAGAGAAGGAAAACTCTAATTTCAAACCCGGGCAGATGGTGCTTGTCTAACCCTGTAAGGTCAACCATGTAGAGAAGGAAACTCAAACCTATGACCTGAGGACCTTGCTGCCACCGTCCTAAGCTTGCTAGGCCCCGGCAGACGAACCTTTGGTTTAAAGGGTGAGGCCAGTTCTGTGCACGCTGCGCTTCACCAGAAAGGTCCATTGCACAGGCTCGAAGGACACATTCAACCTCCTTAGTCATCAACGCACTTGTAGAAAGTGTAGGATGAGTCCTTCCTAAGAATCTTCCTAAGTAATGCCAGAGAGAGAGAGAGAGAGAGAGAGAGAGAGAGAGAGAGAGAAGGTAAGGGAATAAATAGGACATATTGTGGTCAGTGTGAATTAATATTGCATTATAAAGTTGCAAATAAAAGACATTTAGAAGAGCAATAAGATAAAATTATTATACATGAATCAGTCTATAAAGGAGAAGAAATCAGTAACAGAATTTTGAGGGTGAATGTGGGCTGAGGCAAGCTCCCTGTAGAGCACTTAATCTGCAGCTCTTTGTTCTTGTTAACTGCTGGCAAGTCTTTGACATGAATCCGTGACCTCCAAGTCACTTAGGCCCCACACAGCTGAATAAAACCCCACATTATCTGCTTTGAACTGGAGTATCTGAGTCCACACTGCCATATATCCCAGTTCAAAGCAGATAATGTGAATTATTCTGCCTTGATATTCTGGGTTATATGGCTGTGTGGAAGGGGCCCTCAGTCATCAACAGTCCTGCTCAGATCTTGTAGACTCAGCCATAGTTTTCTTGAGTCTATTTTTCTGGAATGCAGCATTTCTTTTTCCCCACTATCTCCTTTACCAAGTATTATTCGTTACCATCTCCCTTACTAAATATTACTATCTTTCTATCACAGGCAAGATTTCTCAGGGGAGATTTACCACCTTCTCAGACTAAGAAAGTATGACTTGCATAAGGTTACCCAGTGGGTTTCTGTGGGTAGCTCTTCATTATCTCAAATAGATGTGGCTTTTTATTTTAAATCTTCCTTAGAAAGTCAAACCATGTCATTCTGTTACTTTCAGCTATTGCAAACAACAGGAGGAGCACAGGGAACATTGCCACTGACAGTTTTGAAGGTGCTTGCATCCCAGGCTTGCCATGGTAAGGGAAATACTGCATTCTACAATTTAATTGTTTCACAACATGTAAAAAAGCCATAATCCCTTTGTTTAAAAGTATGGGGTGTAGGTTACTGCTTTTGTTATGTTTTGAGTATGTGGTGTTTATGACATTTTTCAAAAGTAACTTTGAATGAGAAGCAATGATATTAGTATTAATATTTTATATACATGTTGATATCCCACCTTTCCCCAATGGCATGCAGAAATTAAACCAGGTACAGATAAAATGTATTGGTAGAAATGTATTAAACGTATTTCAAATACATCTATACAAAAGATAACTATACTATTCAAATTCGGGGTTTTTAAAAAACACTTGCCAAAAGTGTGTAGGAATAAAATCTTCACCTGAGCAAGGGGGTTTCGGAGGCTTCGAGCAGCAACCAAAAAAGCCATCTTCCATGTTTGCCATTCGATGTGCCTTTGAGAGTGGCAGCACTGAGACAGGCAGAAAGTGACGAGGAATCGCCTCGTATCTTATGTATTGATGCTCAATGAAGCATTTGAACAATGACGGATTATACATATAGTATTACATTCAGTGAATTACTACATGTGATATAACTCAGACTGGGTTATATCGCATGTAGTAATTCACTGAATGTAATTATGTATAATCCGTCATTGCTCAAATGCTTCATTGAGCATCAATACATAAGATACGAGTTGATTCCTCGTCATTGTATGTATACGTCCTTAGTGCTGTTGATCTCTCAATTACCCCCCCCCCCCCAGTTTCATTGCTCTCAGACAGGCAGAAAGGCCTGTCTTCAAAATCTCAGAATTCAGTGGGGGAATATGGACTTTCAGATAGCTTGGGACTGTCTTGTGGAGAAATTTAGGATACAAATACTTTTTTGTCAGCAAAATTCAATTTGTTTTGACAGTAATCATTACCCCATCATTCAGTCATTTATGAGTTGGCCTCTTTTTTATATGTATAATAGGTTGTGTGCTTGCTCTAGTACAGTGGTTCTCAACCAGTGGGTCCCCAGGTGTTTTGGCCTACAACTCCCAGAAATCCCAGCCAGTTCACCAGCTATTCGGATTTCTGGGAATTGAAGGCCAAAAATCTGGGGACCCACAGGTTGAGAACCACTGCTCTAGTAAAATACAAATGAATACAGCTACTTGTTAATGGGTTCCCCTATCTGTTATGCAGATTCAGAGTTAAGAAGAAGCCGTCTCTCTCGAAGAGCTGAGTCTTTCGTGGTCTTTTCTCTTTTCAGGTGCTATTAAGTTCAATGACAACTTGACTTTTGAGGATTGCTGCCGTCTTATTAAGTCTTTGTCTTGCTGCCAGTTACCCTTTCAATGTGCTCATGGCAGACCATCAATGCTGCCTCTTGCAGATGTAGATCATCTCCACCAGGATAGCCAGGTAAGCCACTGTGAACCTTGCTCAGACATAACCTGTTTTCTCCATCACAGATTTTATCTGTTATCTGAGTTGACTTTTGGAGATACAGTATATGGGACATATATATTGAAAACTGTTGTATTATTGACTATCTGTAGAAAACAACTATTTTTTTCCAGTAGTGAAACAGGTGCAGTAATGGGGCTGATTCTTTCTTTAAATTTACTGTTTGTTATATACTTATATACAATCGCTTAGAATTTTGGATGGTGAACAAAGACTGCATAATAAAATAATCTGGGTTGTCGAAGGCTTTCAAGGCCAGAACCACTGGGTTGCTGTGAGTTTTCCAGGCTGTATGGCCATCTTCCAGAAGCATTCTCTCTTGACGTTTTGCCCACATCAATAGCAGGCATCCTTAGAGGTTGTGAGGATGAAATGTCAAGAGAGGATGCTTCTGGAACATGGCCATACAGCCCGGAAAACTCGCAGCAACTCAAAATTATCTGGAGTTTCAACTGATCAAAACTATTGAGTATCATTGTAGACTTGTAACAACTTAGGTGTATCTGAAATTCTGTGCAAAGGATTTTTTTATGGATGCACTTGTGACTATTTATAAATTAGACCTGAGGATAAGAAGGTGACCAAAATCATTCATTGTAGTTTGTGGGTGTGTGTACACACACACACACACACACACACACGTATATACAGATACTCTTCCTTTGAATAAAGTTGGCACTAGAAGTTTATAGGTAAGATGACTGGATTGTTTTAAAGTAGGTGCCTCCTGGTCATGAATATTTTCTTTTATCCAGCCTAAACCTAACCTGGCCAAACTAAGGAGAATGGCTAAAGCCTGGCAACTTTTTGGGAAAGAAGACAGTTCTGAGAAAACATGAGCCAGATCTAACTTCATTTAACACTGGTGTCACCAAACTGGTTGTGTTTGTACTAAGCACCAATGTCTTTGGCACGTCATTTGCTATGAAAGCAAGCAGCACGAGGAACGTAAGCATTTTGAAAGCAGAAGACGTCAGTGCTTCTCCAATTCTTGAAAGAGCCTTGAGTAGAATCAAAATCTCAGGACTATTCTCCTAAAGAAATCTGAAAAGATTCAACCTGCACTAGAACTATGTGTATTTGCCTTTGAAAAAGTGTTGTTAGCACTCTCACCTATTGTACTTGAAACTGGAATGTACAGCAACTATAAATTATTTCACATAAATGTAGCAGTTGATCAGAAATGTAACTTCACTCAGATTATTTGAGTGCTTATTCTTACATCAGGTATGGATTATATTTAGATGCTGATTAGTATCTGGGAAACTGTAGAATGGAATAGAGCTTCTAATTGAATTGGTATAAAAAGCCAAAAGGCTCTTCAGTCTGAATGCTTATTTAATGCTGCCATCTGGTAGTATGCATTTTGTTAGTTTGCCTGAAAGTATAAAGTAACCTCAAAAGTTACTGCAAGCAAAGTAACATTTGATGGTACTTTATATTTCCAGGCAATATCCCAATGTCCATGTTATAGCTACAGTTGGGCTTGAACAGCTAACCTCTAGGTTTCTTGACTTATCACTTGCTTCTGTTAGCAAAGTAAAAGAATCAAAGAACTGTGTCCCCACAATGAATTTGCCATATGAATTCAAGCAAATTTTTCTACATTCAGGCTATTACTAAATTATGGCCTCTGTGGGATGTTAATCTGATGCTGCTTGGCTAGAACATACTCAGGAATAACTTATTCTATTTAATTCAGTTGACAGAACACAGTGAGGCCTGTAGAAATAAACATGGGTCAAAGCAATATTTTTCAAATATAATAACGCTCCTTCAGTCTGATGTTTTATTTACTTGTTGGTTCTTCCTGGGTAACCAAGTATTCTGCAATTTAAGTTATGTCTGTAGTTCAAAGTTCTCGATCATCTGGATGATAGAGTTCACTCATGAGACGGTAGATGTAGGAAGGAGCGTTGCCTCCAATGTTTGAAATGAAAAGAGTGATAAGTTCTGGAGGAACGTAGTCAAAGACAGGGCAGTAGACATTGACCTTAGATAGAACCTCCCCTGAAAGAAAAACATAGAATTGAGAATTAAGACAGAGAACAACAAGTAGTTTGGTTTTATGCACAGTAGATCAGTGCTAGATAAATTAGTAGTTGTTGGATCTCATTGAAATCAGTACGAACATGCAGCCATAAGTAAATGAAGTAGGAATAAGTTTCACTTATGTAAATACAACTCCTCAGAGCCAACAGTTAGAAAGGACTTGGGGTTGTTTATTAAAACATTTGAATCTCACTGTATAGGCATAAAGACTTTCAGGGCAATTCACATATCAAGAAAAATATCGTTGCCTTCAGGATTATTATCTTTAAAAATACACTGTCCAAAAAGAGAAATGGGTGGGAAGGAAAAAGGAAACAAAACTCAGGCCCAAGTCCTTAAGGTTTGTCTAGTCACATGGCTGTTGTTGATATGGAAGTGCCAAATTAACTCTCCAATACAGAAGGCATTTGCTGTAGAATTATAAACATACTTATATAAAGGAAAAATCCAATAAGAATTCTACGAGAATGCTGATTCAGCACCAGACTAAATATTACATGTAGTTTAACAGTTTTAAAAGTGTATAATTTCAAGTGCAGACATTCTCTTACATTTGATTCATATGAAAAAAGATATCAAAGCACATATAAAACAAAAGAAGACAATATTACATAAAAGGATTAATCTTATATAGCAGGGCTGCCCAACAGGCGGCCCGCGCCCGGATCCGGCCCCCAGCCTGTTGGACACGGGCCCCGCTACCCCCGCCACCCCAGCAAGATTTTTTTCAAAAAAATTTCAAATTTTTTGAAAAAAATGGCGGCTGGGGGAGGAGGCGAGACAGGGAGGAGGAAGAGAGCTGGCTCCTCCTCCCTGCTTGTATCGCCCCCTCCGTCCCTCTCTCGGCAGCGCCGATGCACGGCAGTTTGCATTGGCACCGCCGAGAGAGGGAGAAAGGGGCGGTACAGGGAGGAGGAGCCAGCTCTCTTCCTCCTCCCTACACCGCCCCCTTCTCTCTCTCGTAGCGCTAATGCAAACTGCATCGCATCGGCGCCGCCGAGAGAGGACGGAGGGACGATACAGGCAGGGAGGAGCAGCTAGCTCTCTTCCACCTGCCTGTATCGCCCCTTCTCCCTCTCTCGGCGCCGTTGCGAGGCAGTTTGCAGCGGCGCCGCTGAGAGAGGGAGACGGAGGCGATACAGGCAGGAGGAAGAGAGCTGGCCCCTCCTCCCTGTACCACCGCCTTGTCCCTCTCTCGGCGCCGCCCGATGCCTTGGAAGGAGAAGGGATGCCCGTGGCTCCTCCCTCCCTTCCAAGGCACCCTGGCAGCAGCTGAAGGCGGCGAAATCGCCGCCTTCAGCTGCTGCCAGGTGCCTGGAAGGAGGGAGGAGCCAGGGGCATCCCCCGCCCTTCCAATGCCTCCCGTTGGGGACGCTGCCGCCGGGAGGAAAGGAAGGACGGAGGGTCCTGGCAGGGAAGAGGCAGCGATCCGCTGCCTTCTCCCTGCCAGGACGCCTGCCTCCCTCCCCTCCTTTCACCCTGGAAGCGGCGTTCCGTTTGGGACGCCGCCTCCGGGAGGAAAGGAAGGAAGGGAAGGGGCCTGGCAGGGAAGAGGCAGTGATCCGCTGCCTTCTCCCTGCCAGGACGCCTCCCTCCCTCCTTTCACCCTGGAAGCGGCGTTCCGTTTGGGACGCCGCCTCCGGGAGGAAAGGAAGGACGGAGGGGCCTGGCAGGGAAGAGGCAGCGTTCCGCTGCCTTCTCCCTGCCAGGACACCTTCCTCCCTCCCTCCTTTCCCCTGACCAGAGGGAGGCGAGATCTGGGCGACAGCTCTCTCGCAGGCTTGGATGGCTCGTGGGGGAGCGGCGCCTGATTCTCGCTTCCCCACGAGCCATCCAGGCCTGCGAGAGAGCTGTCGCCCGGCTCACGCCTCCCTCTGGCGAGATCCGGGCGAAACCCCTCCTGCAAGCTTGGATGGCTCGCGGGAAGCGAGAACCCGGCTTGCGGGAGTTTTTCGCCCGGATCGCCTCCCTGGGTGACGCCTTCAGCTGCTGCCGGGCGTGGCCGGGGCGGGGCTGAGCGGCCTCCCAGGTCATCAGTGACCAAACATCTGGCCCCCGGTCCGCAAGATGTTGGACAGCACTGTTATATAGTGTATTATCCAGAAAGGATATGTATAGATAGACTTTAAATTTTAATTCTGGCATAGGTTGTAGTAACAATCAGTTCAGTTACAAGCAGATCTAACTGAATTGTTGCAACATTTGACAGATTTGCTTAGTCAACTTTTGAGTAATGCATAGACTTCAATAATTCTAAATCTGAAAAGGAGAAATCTGATGAATAATTTAATTAGCCTTTTAATTAGGCAATATAAGGCATGATTGCAAATTGCCACAAGCTAGAAATGAGCAAGGGGTACATAGAATTTTCCATATGTTCCAATTCCTTATGAAGTGGCAGTCTCTTACTGCTACATATTAGGACATGTATACTCGTACTCTGATTGAGTGCTGAGGTTCTTACAGGGTCCACAAATAATAATTTTAATGGAGCCCTCATTAGTATAGGCAGGAGCCCCCGGTAGCATAATGGGTCAAACCCTTGTGCCAGCAGGGCTGCTGACTGAAAGGTTGGCGGTTTGAATCTGGGGAGTGGGGTGAGCTCTTGTCTGTCAGCCCCAGATTCCCATCCAGGGACATGAGACAAGCCTCCCACAGGATGGTAAAACATCTGGGCATCCCCTGGGCAACATCCTTGCAGACAGCCAATTCTCTCACGCAAGAAGCAACTTGTAATTTCTCAAGTTGCTCCTGACATGAAAAAAAATTAGAATAGGCTCTTCACACTTGTACCTTTTGCACACGGTGAAATATTCAGCCACAATAACAGGGCTCAGTCAGAACACAAACTTATGCATATTTACCTGGGAGTAAACTACAGTGAACACAGGGGGATTATTTCTGAAGTAAATGTGCACATGATCGGGCTGTTAAGAGTTACAACGTTTTCCCTTTAGAAAGACTTGTTACCAAATGATTTACCTTCAGTAAAAGGCAGTACTTCATGTGGTGAGACAAACTTGTGAAAAGAGTCATCTTCATTAAGGAACTAGAGAGAACCGAAAAGGCAATATCACCATCATTCTTAACAAATGTTTCACAAACATTTCAAACACAAATTAAACTCAGCTCCAGGCTTCCCTTCTGTGTTGCATATAATACAAGTCTAAATAATATGCCATGTATAAAACACATGAATGGAAGCCACACAAAAAGCCAATGCATTGACGAAGCCACTTACTGTAAAACATACTGACATTTGCAACTTGCTTGCAATGGCAGATTTCTGTATTAGTCTTCCCAGTCTGATTTCTCTATCTTGCAAAACAGTAGCTCTCTTTGGCATTTGAATTTGGCCAGATATATTTAAAGATGATGCCACCTACCTGTGGTGTGAGCTTGAACATGGGTGCACAGACAATGAGTGGGGTGGAGTGATGTTTCGCTGCAAGTGCCAAAGTATGAGTCCCACTAACTGCTATCAAAGCCCCATTGGCCAAGATAGTTTTTGTTCCAATGATAACCTGTAAAATACATATGTTCATGAAGAAACAGTATCACAATAAATTGGGTTGTGTGACAACATTCACATCAAATCTTGTAGAAAGAAAAGCTAGATCACAATAAGAGTTTGTAATATATATGGTGGTAGACAAAAAACTAGGTAAATATAGAATTGTGAATGCCACAAACAGGTTAATCTTTATTAATGTCAATCTTGCCTAAAGAAGTCCCCAAATGTTATGTCCATCCTGGTGTACTATTTCCACATCTCAAAAAACTGAACCTAAATAGGAGATAGTGTTAGTTGGGTCACCCAGTTTCTGGAATCACTGCACCCAATAAGTTGTATTCTATAACAGAAGAACAGTAACTTCACAAGAATAATTTTTTTTCAGAAATTGGCATTCTGTAACCTCAAACGACTTCTTTCAGCAGAGCTTTCCCTCCAATGAATGCCTCTATTATGACACAATATCTAAAACAAATAATGTAGAAACTTTTAGATACGGGATCGGCAATATTTGGTCCTACAGTACTATCCATCCCCATATATTGAAGCACCAACAATGAAACAACCACTAAATGTGGTACTGCAGGACTAAATGTGCTTGACCACTTTGGTGTAGTTGTGCAAAACAGGTATTCCACTCCTTCTACTCTATGGATGTGCGGCACCCAACCTGTTTGGGGACATGTCACTTCTGAGTATATGCTGCATTCTAAGGAGCATTTAGTAAGACTCGGGACATCCACAGAGGGCTCCCCACTCGGGCTACTTTTTGGTAGCAGAGTTGAACATATGGGAGGGTGGGACTGAGAGTGGAGCCACAGACTGGAGAGGATTAGAGATTAAGTCCCTTCTAGACGTCAAAGGAAGTATTGATCTGAATATGCTAAAACACAGGCTGATCTCATAAAGAGATAACGGAAAGCAGGAATCATTTGGTGTACTATGTACAAAGACATGTCAGCTTATCTTCAGTTCTGAGGAAGGTACTCAGAGCCAAACTGGGAGACTGGAGTAAAACACAGGCCTTCTGTCACAATGCCGAACAATTGTATTACTATGTGCACATTACCTCAAACCCAGCAGTCCTATAATGCCTACCTTGTTGACACGAGACATGACAGCAAAGATAGCTGCATCACTCATGACGGTGGTTTCTATATTGCATTTAGATAACCGGACAGCCATTTCATGACCCTACAAAAATAGGGGGAGGGAGGGAGGGAGAGAAAACACAGAATTATAGCAATGAGTTCTCTGTCTTATATTTTCCTAAAAATAGTATATCTGCTATTAGATATTTTAGAATTTACTTCTTTCGTTTACCACACATAAGTAAAACCCATGAATTAAAGCACCACATTTTTTTCTGGACAGCTATATGTTCTATGTGTTGCTTACTATTTTAATACAGCAACACATAGAAAATATATGGGAGATACTGCTTTGGGCCTGCATTTCCCCTTTTCAGAAACATAAGAAACTTTCCCCAATTCATTTGCTGTTTCCAAAGCCAACTTATAGTTGCATGGTGTATTAATGAAATTACAGTTCCACGGTAAGCTCTGAACAGTAAATAGATGCACCTCAGGGCAGTGTTTCCCAACCTTTTTTGAGCCGCGGCACACTTTTAACATTAAAAAAATTTGGGGGCACACCACCAACCAAAATGACACAAAATGACACTCTAACACAGTAAAGAACGGCTGGGGGTTGGTGGCCTGCTGGGAGCAGCTGCTGGGAGTGCGAAGCCGGGGAGGGGTGGAGCCAGGCTGAGCCATGCCGCCCCTACCCCGGCTTCACCTCTCCCAGCAGCTGCTCTAGCCTTGGGGGCAGTGCCAAGCCAACGGTGCCAGAGCCAGCACAAAGCTGGAGCAGCTGCTGGGAGTGCCAAAGCCGGGGGAGGGGCAGAGCCAGGCCCTGCCATGCCCGCCCCTCCTCCCAGCTTTAGCTCTCCTACAGGCCGCGCATGCCCTGCCCCTCCCCCCAGCTTCAGCTCTCCTACAGAGGAGCATGAGCGGTGGACGGGGTTCAGTGGGCGGGGCTCCTCCACGCAGCTTCAGCGAGCGAGGGGCGAGAGTCATGGTGGGAGCCATGGCGGATTGGAGGCTGGCTGGGGAAACGGCCGAAGGAGGCGGCGCCCCGGTCCCCCTTCCTTTTTCTTCGCCACTGCCCGGCCCTTCCTCCTCCTCCCCCAAGCAGCAGGAGTTCGGCAGGAGGGGGGAGGAAGGGGGGCAGAGAGCTTTTCTCGCGGCACAGCAGGAGGTCCGTCACGGCACACTGGTTGAGAAAGACTGCCTCAGGGAACAGGCCTTTACCTGGCAAAAGGGTGCACATTCAGCCACAATGACATGGAATTTCCTTTTCCGTGCTGCTTCCTTGAGGAATGCTTCTACTGTACGTGAATAGCCAATGGTCATGATCACCTCATTGGAGTGGATATGCTCCAGTGCCTGCATAGCAATGTTGTCAGTAGTTCCCTCTGCAAGAAAAAGAAATCCACACATGTGAAACTCATAATTTTGGGTGACTTCTCTTAAGGTTGGAATACTAACAAGGACTTTACGGTGTAAGAAAGAAAATGCCCTACTTTACTTTAATACATGCTGTGTTGTAACCACAGTCCTTCTATAAGGGAAGAGTTCCTTCCATGCCCAGAATGTAATTTGTCATTGGAAACTCAAGAGGGTGGAATTTTGTTTACAGCCTGGACCTCATTCCAACCTACCGTATTTTTCGCACCATAAGCAGCACCTGCTGATAAACCTAGATTTTGGACCTCCCTTTCCTCCAGGGAAGAAAGGGCAGGGGAAGGAAAAGCAGCAACCGTTCCTCCCTCTTGCTGCCTCTTCCCCACCCTTTCCTCCAGGAAGAAAGGGCAGGGGAAGGAAAAGCAGCAAGAGGGGAGCGAACCAGCATCCCTCTGCCGCCCGCATAACGGACCAGAGAAGAGGAGAGGCAGCGACAGGGTGGTATATCGCCGTCCACCCCCTCTGCTGCTCTAGCGCCTCCCCCCTGCCTGCAGCTCCATAAGACACAGCTGATTTTTCATCCCACTTTGGGAGGAAAAAAACTGCGTCTTATGGTGCGAAAAATACGGTAAATGTTGCATAGAGGCAATGTCTAATTCCAAGACATAATTTTCAATAATATGCAGTCCACACAGGAGCAGAAGGAAGATAAAAGGGCCTCTGGCATAGCATGTGTACCCACCTAAGCACTTTAGGATAATTCAGAATACAACCCTTCTGTGAGACTTAATTACTGCTTTGGGTCCCTCACTGGGAGATAGACTGTATGGCAAGATAGAAAGAATTAGGAAAAGAAGGCTGCTTTTCAAATGGAAAGACACTATCAAGGAAGCCATGGTTCTGAACCTGCAAGGCCTGAGCAGAGCCTTTGATGAAAGGGTGACTTGGAGTCTCTCATTCATAAGGTTGCCATAAGTTGAAGTGAACTTGATAGGAGTTAACAACTCTGCAATTCACATTCTCATTTCAACAAGCATCTCTCACCTAGTTCAATCAACAGTTCATTAATAGCTTCTATGATATTGGGCCGAAGTGGGGAGTAGTAGGTGCTGAAATCCTCACAGAGTCCTCCTGAGGTCAGAAGTTTGTGCAGTGATTCTTGCTGGTCATTCTCCTCACTGCGGCCTCGGAGCCTGTGAAATAAACAAACCCTTAAATCTGGAGGTGAAACATAAGAAAACCTAACTCTGAAAGAAAGCAATGCTACATGTTGGATATGACATTTGTCTCCCTCACAAAAGAGAAGTTGAGACCCTGTTTTTTATTTAATGTATCCTTGAACTGCCCTCTAGTTACTGTGTCATGTGCAGCAGATAGCAAGAGCCCAGGAGGGCAGCTGGGGCAACCGTTCTTTTGGCTCCTTCCAAAGGCAGAAGCCTCAGCAGATGGCTTAGGATGTGGTTTGTGAATGCAATTGCTCCTGCTCCATTTTCCCCAAGCTTGATGCTGTCCTGTGTACATTCACACAACCGTATCAGGCTTGGAGAAGATGGAGCAGCAGCAGGAATGGCTCTCATCAAATGCTTCCCAAAGTCCACAGAGCAGCTGACTTGAGAGGTGAATCCTCCTCCGCATCTTTGAAGGAGAGTTAGCAAAGTGGGATGGTAGGGAGACAGATTTAGCTCCTTTGGAACCAGCAAGGAGAAATGGCTTTCCCTGCCAACTATTGGCTACTGCCTTTCTGTTCTCTCCACTCCCTCCAAAGACAGTATTACAATAAAATCAGAGGAACCTCTGGAAGCAGAGCAGGATTAATGGTTGAAAACTCAGCAGCACAGTACGATATTACAAGACATAAGGTAGGGGCGGGAACATTGCGATTCTCCAGATGTTGGACTGCATGTCCCGGCTACACGATTTGCAGTCCAACGATATGTAGGGGGCATCAATCCAACAACATGCAAGGACATGATTTCCACTCAAGGCAAGCTAAAGCAACGTCACCTGCCATACTCCTCACGAATGATCTTCAGTACTCTTCTCACCATGTTACCCACAGTGGTTTCTGATGGCTGAGCTGCAGTCATTCTCTTACCCTCCTTACGAATCAGTTCCATTAGGTCTCCTGGAATGGGAGAAATAAAATTATGGCAGTTTTTAAAGTTCACCACTGAAAGAGAGGGAAAAATATGTTCCTGTATAGCAGGGGGCTGGACTGGGTGGTCTTTTTTGGTCTCATCCAACTCTATGATTTTGTGAAAGCTGTTCCTCCAATAATATATTGAGAAGAGATTTCAGCTCTGGCAGTCCACATTTGGGCATTCAACAGGCTGCCATGGGACATGAGAGATTGTGTGTAGAGCTGTAGATAATATCAGCTTCCTTGATGGCTCCAATCAATATGGCATATCAGTTTGAATGTTTGATGCTGGAGATCAGGGTTCAAATCTCATCCAGCCATGAAAACTCACAGCATTGGGCAAGTCACACACTCTCAGCCCTGGAAAATCCTGTGTAGGGTCACAAATTGAAAATGGCTTGAAAGCACGGTATTGTATCAGTCTGCCATAACCAAAGAGATGCTCTTACTTCAAAAATCAGAAACAAGCAAATGGCAGCGGACAGATATAAGTCTCCTTCTCTAGAGGTTTTTACGCAGAGACTGGATGGCCATCTTATTTTTTTATTTTTTTTATTTATTCAGTCTTGTATACCGCTCCTCCCTGCAGGCTCGGGGCGGTTTACACAACAAGTTAAAACACATACAAGCACACAGTATACATAAAAGTACATAAAAGCAATAATACATAAAATGCAATTTAAAACATTTAGTCAGATAAAGCATGATCATGGAATCCGGAGGACTTAATTGAAGGCAAGTTTAAACAGCGTTGTTTTACATGCTCTCCGGAAAGGAACTATCTCTGTGATGGCATGAACATTATCCGGCAATGTATTCCATAGTGCCGGGGCCACTGCCGAGAAAGCTCGTTGTCTTGTCACCGAGCGATGACAGGAGCAAAATGATCTCGGGGGAACGTACGGGGTGAGGCGGTCCCTCAGGTACACTGGCCCTAGACCATGCAAGGCCTTTAAGGTCAAAACCAGCACCTTGAAAACAATCCGGTACTCAACTGGTAGCCAGTGCAATTGCTGCAAGATGGGAGTGATATGCTCTCTTACTGGTGCTCCCACCAGCAATCGAGCAGCAGCATTCTGCACCAGCTTGAGTTTCCGGATTGTCGACAAGAGGAGGCCAATGTAGAGGGCGTTACAGTAATCTAGCCTCGAGATGACCGTCGCTTGGATTGCCATGGCCAGGTCCTCCCTGGATAGGTAAGGAGTCAGTCACCTAGCCTGTCGCAGGTGGAAAAATGCTATTCTGCTAACCGTGGAGACCTGGGACTCCATGGACAGCAGTGAGTCCAACTGGACCCCCAGACTTCTTACCAAGAGTGACTCTGTCAGGAGTTCTTTGATTGTATATTCCTGAGTGGCAGAGTGAGGTTGGACTGGATGGCCCCTGAGGTCTCCTCCAACTCAATGATAAATGCAGTGCTTCAATATCTTTTATGAGCTGAATAGAAGGAAAATCTGTATACCCGCATCTGACAGTTTGTTCTTTTACACCAGTGTTTTTCAACCTTTTTTGAGCTGCGGCACATTTTTTACATTTACAAAATCCTGGGGCACACCACCAACCAAAATGACACTCTAACACAGTAATACATATAGTTAATATGTTTTAAAATGTATTTATACACTCAGTGTGAAACCTGGGCCTATTTCGATGAACACAACATAGATATCCTGGCAGAAAGACACACACAAAGGTCTTGCTCAACAGCTGGGAGTTATAGTTCACCCACAATCAAAGAGCATTCTGAACTCCACCAATGATGGAATGGAATCAAACTTCCCACACAGAACTCCCATAACCAAAAGAAAATACTATAAGAGTTTGGTGGGCATTGACCTTGAGTTTTGGAGTTGTAGTTCACCTAAATCCAGAGAGCACTGTGGAGGGGAGGGAAGAAGACGTGGGGCGAGTCTGCGCAGTAGCGCCCGCACGGGTCACGTCTTCCTCCCTCCCCCCTCCCGCAGAAGCGGCAGCGTGAGCAAAGCAAGGCAAAGCAAGCAGAGCGAGGCTGGGAAGAAGGGAGCCCAAGTGGAGAAGAAAAACTGTTCAGTAGGAGGGGGAAGAAAGGGTATTGGAGGTTCCAACTTCCCACTGCACACCTGATAATCGCTCACGGCACACTAGTGTGCCACGGCACACTGGTTGAGAAACACTGGCCTAGCCTGTCGCAGGTGGAAAAATGCTATTCTGCTAACCGTGGAGACCTGGGACTCCATGGACAGCAGTGGGTCCAACTGGACCCCAGACTTTTTACCAAGGGTGACTCTGTCAGGAGTTCTTTGATTGTATATTCCTGAGTGGCAGAGTGAGGTTGGGCTGGATGGCCCCTGAGGTCTCCTCCAACTCAATGATAAATGCAGTGCTTCAATAGCTGAATAGGAGGAAAATCTGTATACCCGCATCTGACAGTTTGTTCTTTTACACTACAGCCCTAAGCTTGCACTGCTGCTAGTGATTCAAAGTGAGGGAAGACACACAGGAAGCAGGTTTGCACGTGTTTGGTATGTTGCTTCTGGAGATGATACATAAAATCGAGGCAGAGAGGATGACCGAGCTGGAAGAGACCGCAAGGGCCACGTACTCCAACCACTAATGATGCGGCTTACAATCGCATCGGCCTTTTGAGCTGTTGCATCACACTGTTGGCTCATATTCAAAAGGCAGGTCCTCGCTCTCTTCTCCATTTCGGTGGTGAAGGCTCCTTTGGAGGCTTTTAAGCAGAGGCCAGGAGCCCCTGGTGGTGCAATGGATTAAACCAGGCCTGGGCAAACTTTGGCCCTCCAGGTGTTTTGGACTTCAACTGCCACAATTCCTAACAGCCGGTAGGCTGTTAGGAATTGTGGGAGTTGAAGTCCAAAACACCTGGAGGGCCAAAGTTTGCCCAGGCCTGGATTAAACCCTTGTGCCGGCAGGACTGTAAATCAACAGGTCACAGATTAGAATCCAGAGAGAGCGTGGATGAGCTCCCTCTGTCAGCTCCAGCTCGACATGAGAGAAGCCTCCCACAAGGATGGTAAAACGTCAAAACATCTTTGCAGGCGGCCAATTCTCTCACACCAGAAGCGACTTGCAGTTACTCAAGTCGCTCCTGACACGAGGAAAAAAAATAGACAGGCTGGATGGCCATCTGTCGGGGCTGCTTTGGATGCGATTGCACGTGGTATGTTGCTTCTGGAGATGATGCATAGAATCGAGGCAGAGAGGATGACAGAGCTGGAAGAGACCGCAAGGGCCACGCAGTCCAACCACTAATGATGCGGCTTACAATCGCATCGGCCTTTTGAGCTGTTGCATCACACTGTTGGCTCACATTCAAAAGGCAGATGCTGGCTCTCTTCTCCATTTCGGTGGTGAAGGCTCCTTTGGAGGCTTTTAAGCAAAGGCCGGGAGCTCCTGGTGGCGCAAGGGATTAATAAGTAAAAGGAGAGCTATTCCACATGCAAGAGACTATACAATGGAAGAGATAGCAGGAAGCTAATACATAAACAGTGGCAATCTATGCAATATGTACAAATGATGGAGTCTTTCTCTAGTAAATACACATATATTATGTCAATACATCATAAGTACAAGAACATTAAACATACATATCACAAGTACCAGTAAGTACCAACATCATAGGGCGGTGAATCCAGCTCACACAGCGGTAGCCAAGACGCCCGGGCCAAACGAGGAGAGTCACGATGATAATTGCAAAGTCCGGACGCCAAATCTTCAACAGTCCAAAATAAATCCAAGTCCAGGACATTCCTCACTGAAATATTATGTGGGTGGGAGAAGGTTGTCCCACGGGGATTTTCTAAAGGGTCTCGCGCGCCGAGCGTTTCTCCCCGCTTGATGGCGAAAGTGTCGCGGCACAAGGCATGGGACAACAGAAGCACCGCAGGTGGAGGCAGTATCCGCTCTGTTGTCCCATGCCTTGTGCCACAACACTTTTAAGACGCTCGCGCGATGTCGCCATCCAGGCCCCGCCCCCGGCCCTGAGGAAGCCCCCACGGGGGAGACACGAAGGCGCGCGAGACCCTTTCGTCGGCCCGTGACCCACCTTCTCCCACCCACATATTTCAGTGAGAATGTCCTGAACTTGGATTTATTTTGAAGATTTGGCTTTGTTTGGGAGAGGCGTCCGGGACTGTGCCTTAATTATCTATCATTTACTCTCCTCATTTGAGCCCGGGCGTCTTGGCTCGCCGCTTGTGTGAGCTCGTTCACCGCCATTATTATTCTCTAATCTATGATGTTGGTACTTACCCTGTGATATGATATGTATGTTTAATGTTCTTGTACTTATGATGTATTGACATAATATATGTGTATTTACTAGAGAAGACTCCATCATTTGTACATATTGCATAGATTGCCACGGCGCAATGGATTAAACCAGGCCTGGGAAAACTTGGGCCCTCCAGGTGTTTTGGACTTCAACTCCCACAATTCCTAACAGCCGGTAGGCTGTTAGGAATTGTGGAGTTGAAGTCCAAAACACCTGGAGGGCCCAAGTTTGCCCAGGCCTGGATTAAACCTTTGTGCCGGCAGGATTGTAAATCAACAGATCACAGATTCGAATCCAGAGAGAGCGTGGATGAGCCCCCTCTGTCAGCTCCAGCTCGACATGAGAGAAGCCTCCCACAAGGATGGTAAAACGTCAAAACATCTTTGCAGACGGCCAATTCTCTCACACCAGAAGCGACTTGCAGTTTCTCAAGCCGCTCCTGACAGGACAAAAAAAAACAACCAGGCTGGATGGTCATCTGTCGGGGCTGCTTTGAATGCGATTTCCCTGCTTCTTGGCAGGGGCTTGGCCTGCATGGATGGCTCACGAGGTCTCTTCCACAACCCTATGGTTCTATGAAAAAGGGCTGCCTTCCTCCCTCCAGGCCTCGCTCACCGGCATTGTCCCACCGCCCGTTGGCCACGATCCTCCGGAGGAGCCCCACCGTCTGCCGGGCAGCCTCCTCCGACCTCGGCCGCTTCCCGCCCCGCTTCAGGAGCGCCACGAAGTCCTCGATCTCCCCGGAGAGGTCGGACTCCTTCTTGGTGGCGATGGCTGACATCTCCGCGGCTTCAAGAAGAGAGAACTCTCTCCACGCGGAACAAAACAAAGGAGGACCGTGTAGCCGCCCGGACTTTCGCAAAAGGGAACAGGGCCCACTTCCGGGAAGCTGCTGCGCTCTCATTGGTCGAGCGAGTAGGCCGCCCCGGCCATTTGGAACGGGAGTGTCCAATCGCCTTTAAGTATTGGCGGAGCGCAAGAAATCCGTGGCTCGAGCCGAGCTCATCAGCGAAAGGGATTGTGGGAGTTGTAGTTGAAAGGACAAAGCCTCCCAGTTTCAAGCTTTTCAGACCAAAATTGTTTTTAATGGCAACAGACTGTATTTGAACCCAAGCTTTTAAGCTTTTCCACAAGTGAAAATAATAATCTTTATTTATACCAGGCCTGGGCAAACTTGGGCCTTTCAGGTGTTTTGGACTTCAACTCCCACAATTCCTCACAGCCTCAGGCCCCTTCCTGGGCAAACTTGGGCCTTTCAGGTGTTTTGGACTTCAACTCCCACAATTCCTCACAGCCTCAGGCCCCTTCCAAAGGAAGGCAAACTTGGGCCTTTCAGGTGTTTTGGACTTCAACTCCCACAATTCCTCACAGCCTCAGGCCCCTTCCAAAGGAAGGCAAACTTGGGCCTTTCAGGTGTTTTGGACTTCAACTCCCACAATTCCTCACAGCCTCAGGCCCCTTCCAAAGGAAGGCAAACTTGGGCCTTTCAGGTGTTTTGGACTTCAACTCCCACAATTCCTCACAGCCTCAGGCCCCTTCCAGGCCTGGGCAAACTTGGGCCTTTCAGGTGTTTTGGACTTCAACTCCCACAATCCCTCACAGCCTCAGGCCCCTTCCAAAGGAAGGCAAGGCCTTGGGCCTTTCAGGTGTTTTGGACTTCAACTCCCACAATCCCTCACAGCCTCAGGCCCCTTCCAAAGGAAGGCAAACTTGGGCCTTTCAGGTGTTTTGGACTTCAACTCCCACAATCCCTCACAGCCTCAGGCCCCTTCCAAAGGAAGGCAAACTTGGGCCTTTCAGGTGTTTTGTACTTCAACTCCCACAATTCCTCACAGCCTCAGGCCCCTTCCAATTGGAAGGCAAACTTGGGCCTTTCGGGTGTTTTGGACTTCAACTCCCACAATTCCTCACAGCCTCAGGCCCCTTCCAAAGGAAGCAGGCTAGGGCAAACTTGGGCCTTTCGGGTGTTTTGGACTTCAACTCCCACAATCCCTCACAGCCTCAGGCCCCTTCCAAAGGAAGGCAAACTTGGGCCTTTCAGGTGTTTTGGACTTCAACTCCCACAATTCCTCACAGCCTCAGGCCCCTTCCAAAGGAAGGCAAACTTGGGCCTTTCAGGTGTTTTGGACTTCAACTCCCACAATTCCTCACAGCCTCAGGCCCCTTTCAAAGGAAGGCATACTGGGGCCTTTCAGGTGTTTTGGACTTCAACTCCCACAATCCTCACAGCCTCAGGCCCCTTCCAAAGGAAGGCAAACTTGGGCCTTTCAGGTGTTTTGGACTTCAACTCCCACAATCCCTCACAGCCTCAGGCCCCTTCCCAAACTTGGGCCTTTCAGGTGTTTTGGACTTCAACTCCCACAATTCCTCACAGCCTCAGGCCCCTTCCTTTGGACCCACACTGTAGAGCAAACTTGGGCCTTTCGGGTGTTTTGGACTTCAACTCCCACAATTCCTCACAGCCTCAGGCCCCTTAGGCAACTTGGGCCTTTTGGGTGTTTTGGACTTCAACTCCCACAATTCCTCACAGCCTCAGGCCCCTTCCAAAGGAAGGCAAACTTGGGCCTTTCAGGTGTTTTGGACTTCAACTCCCACAATTCCTCACAGCCTCAGGCCCCTTCCAAAGGAAGGCAAACTTGGGCCTTTCGGGTGTTTTGGACTTCAACTCCCACAATTCCTCACAGCCTCAGGCCCCTTCCAAAGGAAGGCAAACTTGGGCCTTTCAGGTGTTTTGGACTTCAACTCCCACAATTCCTCACAGCCTCAGGCCCCTTCCAAAGGAAGGCAAACTTGGGCCTTTCAGGTGTTTTGGACTTCAACTCCCACAATTCCTCACAGCCTCAGGCCCCTTCCAAAGGAAGGGCAAACTTGGGCCTTTCGGGTGTTTTGGACTTCAACTCCCAATTCCTCACAGCCTCAGGCCCCTTCCAAAGGAAGGCAAACTTGGGCCTTTTAGGTGTTTTGGACTTCAACTCCCACAATTCCTCACAACCTCAGGCCCTTCCAAAGGAAGGCAAACTTGGAGCCTTTCAGGTGTTTTGGACTCCAACTCCCACAATTCCTCACAGCCTCAGGCCCCTTCCAAAGGAAGGCAAACTTGGGCCTTTCAGGTGTTTTGGACTCCAACTCCCACAATTCCTCACAGCCTCAGGCCCCTTCCAAAGGAAGGCAAATTTGGGCCTTTCTGGTGTTTTGGACTTCAACTCCCAATTCCTCACAGCCTCAGGCCCCTTCCAAGGAAGGCAAACTTGGGCTTTCGGGTGTTTTGGACTTCAACTCCCACAATTCCTCACAGCCTCAGGCCCCTTCCAAAGGAAGGCAAACTTGGGCTGAAGCAGCCAAATCAAGGAGTTATGGAACTCCGAGTATCAAGTTAACTTTACCACAGCTACCTGAACGTGCGGGTACAAGGATGAGGGAAAACTCACGACAACTGTGAAGTAGGTGAAATCAAACGGATTTATTGATGGCACCAGCTGGTGGGCTTCTGCCAGCAGAACACGCTGCAATCAGGGGCAAAAGACCCCGTCACTTTCAATACAAAGACATTTATACCCCAATGGAGGCATTTCAGTTAAGCCCACCCCTTCTTCATGGATAAAACAATCATAATTGGCTGGTGCTTTCTGGTGTTTACATGACATCTCATTAATCCAATAAACATTGCATTTCCATTCGCATCACATCCCAAAGTTCCACCTATGCATGAAAAA